>ONZH01007893.1:0-49926 GCA_900303285.1 Rhinella marina | reverse complement strand
ATCAGTGCAGGAGGTGGAGCTCAACTGTAACCATAGATCTCACAATAATGACATCTTCACAGGTCCTTTACCACCTTGTATCCTCTAGTGTGCTGAGTCCCGCCCTCTGCACTGGTCACATGACAGTGACATCACCCAAGGTCCTTCAGCTCTGGCAGTGCAGCAGATACTGGGCAGGTCCTGGTCAGTAGTCAGGGCTCTTGTTCTCTCTGGTATCAGCCATTCCTCCAGCCTGCGGGTAAGATGAGCTGTGAGGAGACAGTGTGGTGGAGAGCTCAGACATGTCACCTCTGGAGATTCTCCTCCATTACACACAAGGAATCCTTCTCCGCTCCTCAGCTTAGTATGATGAGGGGAGTAGTAGTGGGGATAGTGGAAGTTGTCTTCATTCTCTGGTCCCTGACTGTCCTGGTGAGGGGCCCCTGCATCCAGGAGGCGAAGGAATGGAGCGGGGGCCCGGCATGAGCTCAGTTCTCTCCAGTCTCTTCTCTAGGAGTTCTGGACACTGCTGAGCACAGCCCAGAGGTGGGACCTGCATCTATCAGACATTTATCTCCTGTGGAGCCACCAGAAATCTCCATGATGGGGCCCCTGGAATCCATGTGGTTGGGGCTCTGAGAAGCGGGGCCCCTCCAGGCTCAGGAAGTGCGGTTCTGGAGGTGACATCTGGTCTTGTCCCCTGGATGATTTCCTCTCCTCTTCTCATAAAGGCGCCTGCAGTACTAGAAGCCTCCAGCTCCTCCAGTTCTCTCCTCTTCTCATGAATGACCACCAAGGATGGACAGGAAGGAGATCAGCAGAAGAATATTAGACCTCACCTTGGAGATCATCTCCCTGCTGAGCGGAGAGGTAAACTTTTCTAGATTTCTCTCCTCTTTATTGTATTCTGTAACAAGTCAGACATCGGGAAGGAGAATCCATCATAGGAAGTGATAGGAAGAGTCCAGGGTCCTGTAGAACGGCCTTCAGACCTTCCAAGTGATGGAGAACCTGAAGATCAGCCCCAAGTATGGTGAGTGATGTGTCATGTGACCAGTGACCAATAGTCATGTTGTAGGAGCCATGAGAAGGTAAGTAGGCACGTTGTACCCAGGAGGAAAGGGCCGGAGGAGAGCACATGGCCCCTGAAGGGTTTATTCCCTAAGTGTCTCTCTCCATCCACAGGAGTACACAATAGTGAAGAAGACATCGGGGGACTGTGTGACTCCCATCATCCATCTCCAGGAGTCAGGAGGGCGGAGCAGGACCCCTCACCCCATCACAGAGCCTCACCCCGTGATACATGAGCAGAAGATCCTAGAACTCACCCACAAGATGATGGAGCTGCTGACTGGAGAGGTGACACTGCTGGGAATGCTGGGAAATTCTCCAGTAACAGCACTGGAGGGGTCTGGGTGATGACGGTGTCATTGTGTTGTCAGGTTCCTATAAGGTGTCAGGATGTCACTGTCTATTTCTCCATGGAGGAGTGGGAGTATATAGAAGGACACAAGGATCTGTACAAGGAGGCCATGATGGAGGAGCCCCAGCCTCTTATATCACAGGGTAAGAGCCGTCATGTGCAGTGTATACACGTGTGTGCAGTGACATGTAATGGAGGAGCACCAGCCTCTTATATCACAAGGTAAGAGCCGTCATGTGCAGTGTATACACGTGTGTGCAGTGACATGTAATGGAGGAGCACCGGCCTCTTATATCACAAGGTAAGAGCCGTCATGTGCAGTGTATACACGTGTGTGCAGTGACATGTAATGGAGGAGCACCAGCCTCTTATATCACAAGGTAAGAGCCGTCATGTGCAGTGTATACACGTGTGTGCAGTGACATGTAATGGAGGAGCCCCAGCCTCTTATATCACAAGGTAAGAGCCGTCATGTGCAGTGTATACATGTGTGTGCAGTGATATGTAATGGAGGAGCACCAGCCTCTTATATCACAAGGTAAGAGCCGTCATGTGCAGTGTATACACGTGTGTGCAGTGACATGTAATGGAGGAGCACCAGCCTCTTATATCACAAGGTAAGAGCCGTCATGTGCAGTGTATACACGTGTGTGCAGTGACATGTAATGGAGGAGCACCAGCCTCTTATATCACAAGGTAAGAGCCGTCATGTGCAGTGTATACACGTGTGTGCAGTGATATGTAATGGAGGAGCACCAGCCTGTTATATCACAAGGTAAGAGCCGTCATGTGCAGTGTATACACGTGTGTGCAGTGATATGTAATGGAGGAGCACCAGCCTCTTATATCACAAGGTAAGAGCCGTCATGTGCAGTGTATACACGTGTGTGCAGTGACATGTAATGGAGGAGCACCAGCCTCTTATATCACAAGGTAAGAGCCGTCATGTGCAGTGTATACACGTGTGTGCAGTGACATGTAATGGAGGAGCACCAGCCTCTTATATCACAAGGTAAGAGCCGTCATGTGCAGTGTATACACGTGTGTGCAGTGACATGTAATGGAGGAGCACCAGCCTCTTATATCACAAGGTAAGAGCCGTCATGTGCAGTGTATACACGTGTGTGCAGTGACATGTAATGGAGGAGCACCAGCCTCTTATATCACAGGGTAAGAGCCGTCATGTGCAGTGTATACACGTGTGTGCAGTGACATGTAATGGAGGAGCACCAGCCTCTTATATCACAAGGTAAGAGCCGTCATGTGCAGTGTATACACGTGTGTGCAGTGATATGTAATGGAGGCCATGTATTCTCCACAGATGGATCCAGGAGGAGATGTCCCCGTCCTCTGTATTCCCAGGACTGTCCAGAGGAGAAGGTCCCAGAGAACCCTCAGGTAGATGGAGCTGAGCCCTATACACATCTATATAGGGGGGTCATAGATTGTGGGGGTCTCTTATGTGGATCTGTTAGATTTCCCACCTGTCTGCTGTATTGTACTGAATTGTTACAGATGACAAATCAGGGAGAAGATCTGACTGATATTAAAGTGGAGGATGAAGAAGAGAGGATGATGGGCGATCCCCCGTGTAAGAGTGAGGTGGAGGAGGACATTCCAGGAGATGTCACCACAGGTATGGAATCAGGAATGGAGAAAGTGACATCAGATTCTGTCCTTGGTGCCTTCAGGGCAGGAGGAGAATCTGATCACCGGCTGCTGCGCTGCTCTTTGATTGGAGATGTCTCCATCACATCATGAAGTCTTCTCCTTATCCAGCTGACATCTGCCGACCATGTGACTTCCCCTCTTTGTTGCCCCGCCCCCTTAGAACGAATGTGACAGTTTCTTTAAACTCCCTTTATGACAGAACGCCAAAGAAAACAGCAAAATATTGCTGGTGCTTTTTATGTTCTTTAAAAAAAAATAAAAATTTATAAAAGCTAAACTATAAATGACATGTAAATGGTTGCATTAAAAAACACAAGTCCTTGTACGGCCACAGACAAAAATATAAACATTTTAGGTCTTGGAATATAACAATGAAAATACAAAAAAAATGACAACCAGCCCGGTCATTAAGGGGTTAAAGCTGTTTGGTTGTGTTTTTGGCCTCCTTTCGGTGCACTCCAGTCTCCATGATTATCAGGAAGCTCCGATGTCACATGTGATTATTGTACAGACACAGACGTCTCAGTGATGTCACCTGTGATTATTGTACAGACACGGACGTCTCAGTGATGTCACCTGTGATTATTGTACAGACACGGACGTCTCAGTGATGTCACCTGTGATTATTGTACAGACACGGACGTCTCAGTGATGTCACCTGTGATTATTGTACAGACACAGACGTCTCAGTGATGTCACATGTGATTATTGTACAGACACAGACGTCTCAGTGATGTCACCTGTGATTATTGTACAGACACGGACGTCTCAGTGATGTCACCTGTGATTATTGTACAGACACAGACGTCTCAGTGATGTCACCTGTGATTAGTGTACAGACACAGACGTCTCAGTGATGTCACCTGTGATTATTGTACAGACACAGACGTCTCAGTGATGTCACCTGTGATTATTGTACAGACACGGACGTCTCGGCGATGTCACCTGTGATTATTGTACAGACACGGACGTCTCGGCGATGTCACCTGTGATTATTGTACAGACACGGACGTCTCAGTGATGTCACCTGTGATTATTGTACAGACACGGACGTCTCAGCGATGTCACCTGTGATTATTGTACAGACACGGACGTCTCAGCGATGTCACCTGTGATTATTGTACAGACACGGACGTCTCAGTGATGACAGACACGGACGTCTCAGTGATGTCACCTGTGATTATTGTACAGACACAGACGTCTCAGTGATGTCACCTGTGATTATTGTACAGACACAGACGTCTCAGTGATGTCACCTGTGATTATTGTACAGACACAGACGTCTCAGGGATGTCACCTGTGATTATTGTACAGACACAGACGTCTCAGTGATGTCACCTGTGATTATTGTACAGACACGGACGTCTCAGTGATGTCACCTGTGATTATTGTACAGACACGGACGTCTCAGTGATGTCACCTGTGATTATTGTACAGACACGGACGTCTCAGTGATGTCACCTGTGATTATTGTACAGACACAGACGTCTCAGTGATGTCACCTGTGATTATTGTACAGACACAGACGTCTCAGTGATGTCACCTGTGATTATTGTACAGACACAGACGTCTCAGTGATGTCACCTGTGATTATTGTACAGACACAGACGTCTCAGTGATGTCACCTGTGATTATTGTACAGACACAGACGTCTCAGTGATGTCACCTGTGATTATTGTACAGACACAGACGTCTCAGTGATGTCACCTGTGATTATTGTACAGACACGGACGTCTCAGTGATGTCACCTGTGATTATTGTACAGACACGGACGTCTCAGTGATGTCACCTGTGATTATTGTACAGACACGGACGTCTCAGTGATGTCACCTGTGATTATTGTACAGACACAGACGTCTCAGTGATGTCACCTGTGATTATTGTACAGACACAGACGTCTCAGTGATGTCACCTGTGATTATTGTACAGACACGGACGTCTCAGTGATGTCACCTGTGATTATTGTACAGACACGGACGTCTCAGTGATGTCACCTGTGATTATTGTACAGACACGGACGTCTCAGTGATGTCACCTGTGATTATTGTACAGACACGGACGTCTCGGTGATGTCACCTGTGATTATTGTACAGACACGGACGTCTCAGTGATGTCACCTGTGATTATTGTACAGACAGGGACGTCTCAGTGATGTCACCTGTGATTATTGTACAGACAGGGACGTCTCAGTGATGTCACCTGTGATTATTGTACAGACACGGACGTCTCAGTGATGTCACCTGTGATTATTGTACAGACAGGGACGTCTCAGTGATGTCACCTGTGATTATTGTACAGACACAGACGTCTCAGTGATGTCACCTGTGATTATTGTACAGACACAGACGTCTCAGTGATGTCACATGTGATTATTGTACAGACACAGACGTCTCAGTGATGTCACCTGCTCTCACAGGACACTTCATTAGCTCCACCTTCTTCATTCTTGATAGGACCCTCGTTCCCCTTAGAACATCCTGAATTCTTAGTGTAATGGACCCAACAAGGTGCTGGAGACCTTTATTCCAGGTTCTGATTGATGACATCACTCTGTCTATTCCACTGCATCCTGAAGATGTCTATAAACCTGAGATCTGGTGACTGTGCGGCCATTAGGCTATACAGACCACATTGTACCCTGTACCCATGTACTATGCCAGGATTAGCTGAGCAGAGTTGGGTTCCTGCTTCTGCCTCCTCCACTAAGCTAAGCTAAGAGTCCTGCATGTCCGCTCTTAGCTTAGTGGAGCAGGCAGAAGCAGGAGCCTAACTCTGCTCAGCTAATCCTGGCATAGTAATGGTTACAGGGTACCCATGTGTTATTAGTAAACCTCTGGGAGACACAGACAGGAGCAGAGGAGCAGCAATATGTGCTCCTCCCCATACACACGGCTGCTGCGGCCCCATTGATAAAGTGTCTACAGCTCGTACTCCATACACCGCTGCGCAGTCAGCAGTGTACAAAAATGTAAATTGTAAGCGCAGAGTGAATGGTGTCATAAAAATACTAAGTCCATTAATAAAGTATATTAGAAAAACTATTATTAGTGCATTAGGGACATGTTATTAAAATTTTACTCAAAATTTAAAGGCTATGTACACCTTTGGGGGGATTTTTTTTAAATTATTGCATTATACTTATTTTGAGCTAAAAATAACTTTTAAAATTGGTCTTTATTAACAGTATGGAATCCTTTTTTCTGTACAGAGCGGAGATGCTGTACTAGCTGCCTGTGGATTTTGTCTTTTCCATCATCTGGGGAGCAGACGGATTCCTTATCTCTGATCTCTCACATTACAAACATTTATCGAAGCTCAATTCTTATCTTACTGATAAGAATGTGGCTTAAATAAGTGTTTATGACCTCTCAGTAGTTTAGAGATAAGGGTAATTAGATGACTGCACAAAGAGAAAGTACCAGTCACACAGCTAAAAAACAGTGAACCCTTTGTGACTGAACAGCTCGATATTTTTAATAAAGGGCAATTGAAAAAATGATTTTTTAACCAATAATAATTTAGACGGAATCATAAGAAAAAATTGACTCCAAAGGTGTACGTAGCCTCCTTCAAGACCAGGCCTAATTTTGGAAATTTGACATGTGTCACTTCATGTGGTAATAACTTTGGAACACTTTTACTTATCCAAGCCATTCAGAGATTGTTTTCTCATGACACATTGTACTTTGTGTTAATGGTAAATTTGAGTCAATATGTTTTACCTTTATTTATAAAAAATCAAAATTTACTGAAAATTTTGAAAAAAAAAATCACAATTTTTTAAATATGAATTTCTCTGCTTTTAAGTTGCATAGGGATATCTAATAAAATTGTTATTAATGAACATTCATCATATGTCCACTTTATGTTGGCATAATTTTGGAAATGTAATTTTATTTTTTAGGACGTTAGAAGGCTTCAAATTTTAGATGTAATTTTTAAGATTTTCATGAAAATTTCCAATAGTTAATTTTAAAGGACCTTTGCAGTTCTAAAGTGACTTTGAGGGGCTTAAATAATAGAAACCTCCCATAAATGAACATATTTTAGAAACTACAGCCCCCAATGTAATCCAAACTGATTTTACAAAGTTTGTTAACCCTTTAGATTTCCCACAAGAATTAAAACAGAAGGAAGGTGAAATTTAAAATATATATATTTTTTCGCAGATTTTTAATTCATTTTTCCCATAAGATAGCAAAGGTGAACAGCAAACCAAACCTGAATATTTATTTTCTTGATTCTGAAGTTTGCAAAAACACCCAATATGTAGTTGTAAACTGCTCTGTGACCGGCAGTAATGAGAGGGAGATAGTACAAGCATTTGTGATGGCTTTGACAGCTTGTCAGAGTGATCAAAAGCCTGGAGACCAGGAAAAAAGGTCTCAGGTTAAAGCTCCATGTTCTTGGCTGTCAGGAGGCAGCTGAGTCATGGAGCTTCTATGTACAGGTGCTGCACACAGGGGGCAAAGCTGAAGGACGTTTATAGTCAATGGGCAGACTTGAAGTGGTTAAGTCACTCTTTTAGTGACATCCAGTGTAACCCCTCCCCCGCTGCTGCTCTCTCACACAAGCTTAGTCCAGGCTGCAGTAAAATAACAGCAGAAGGAATTAGAAGCTGTAATTACACAGTGAACCTGCTGCTGGAGGAAGGAGGATCTCTCACTGCAGAACCAGGGAGACTGCAGCTTGTACTGAGCGGTGTGAGGTCTTCAGCAGCAGGTACACTAAAAAGCATTAATGATGCTGACATAATCATTATCCAAGTCATGCCTCAAGACCTGTTTAAAAGGTCGGACACTGACTTATAGGATAGCTGCCTTACATCTGGTGGCATCAGAGGCAGAGCTGGTTTATACCATATATCCAGTTACAGCCTAATAGGAATGTTATAGGTTTGTCCGCTCTGTAGTTTGAAAAATAATCACAAATTCCATTTTTTATTTTCACAGATAATTCCAGTAAAAATATTAAGGACAAAGCTATATTATCACTAAATTATAAAGAGGAAGATGAAGATATCACACAGCGCTCCTCAGGAGAAAACCTCATTATTCTTAATGTATACTCAGGACTTCAAAGTATAGATCTAATATATAATCCCCCTCATCATGAGGAACCTTCTCCTGACCAATTACAGATTGTTACCAAAAATACAGGTCAGAAAGGGGATAAAAGGTTCCAGGGCGGTGAAGATTCTGCAGAAAAATCAAGACTTTCTACACACAGAAGAATTCACACAGCAGAGCGGACATACTCCTGTTTAGAATGTGGCAAATGCTTTACAAGTAACTCAGATTTTGTTACACATCAGAGAAGTCACACAGGAGAGAAGCCATATTCATGTTCAGAATGTGGGAAATGTTTTACAAAAAAAACATATCTTGTTATACATGAGAGAATTCACACAGGAGAAAAGCCATATTCATGTTCAGAATGTGGGAAATGTTTTGCAGATCAATCTAGTTTCGTTAGACATAGGAAAATTCACACAGGAGAAAAGCCATATTCATGTTCAGAATGTGGGAAAGGTTATGCAGAAAAATCCGGTCTTGTTAGACATAAGAAAATTCACACAGGGGAGAAGCCATATTCATGTTCAGAATGTGGGAAATGTTATACAGAAAAATTTGGTCTTATTAGACATAAGAAAATTCACACAGGGGAGAAGCTATATTCATGTTCAGAATGTGGGAACTCTTTTATGTATAAATCAGATCTTGTTAAACATGAGAGAATTCACACAGGAGAAAATCTGTATTCATGTTCAGAATGTGGGAAATGTTTTACAAAGAGATCACATCTTGTTACACATGAGAGAATTCACACAGGAGAGAAGCCATATTCATGTTCAGAATGTGGGAAATGTTTTACAGATAAATCCAGTCTCCTTAGACATAATAAAATTCACACAGGAGAGAAGCCATATTCATGTTCAGAATGTGGGAAATGTTATTCAGATAATTCCAGTCTTGTTATACATAGGAGAAGTCACACAGGAGAGAAACCGTATTCATGTTTAGAATGTGAGGACTGTTTTACGTATAAATCAGATCTTGTTAAACATAAGAGAATTCACACAGGGGAGAATCCATATTCATGTTTAGAATGTGGAAAATGTTTTACAGATCAATCCAGTCTTGTTAGACATAAGAAATGTCACACAGGAGAGAAGCCATATCCATGTTCAGAATGTGGAAAATGTTATACAAGTAAATTCCATCTTGTTATACATGAGAGAAGTCACACAGGTGAGAAGCCATATTCTTGTTCTGAATGTGATAAATGTTTTACAGATAAATCACATCTTGTTAGACATACGAGAAGTCACACAGATGCAAAGCCATATTCATGTTCAGAATGTGGAAAATGTTTTATAGATAAATCAAGTCTTGTTGTACATAAGAGAATTCACACAGGTGCAAAGCCATTTTCATGTTCAGAATGTGAGAAATGTTTTAGAGATAAATCAAGTCTTTTTAAGCATAAGAAAATTCACACAGGAGAGAAGCCATATTCATGTTCAGAATGTGAAAAAGGTTTTACTACTAAAGCCAAACTTGACATTCATCAGAGAAGTCACACAGGAGAAAAACCATATTCATGTTCAGATTGTGGGAAAGGTTATGTAGAAAAATCTGGTCTTGCTAGACATAAGAAAGTTCACACAGGGGAGAAGCCATATTCATGTTCAGAATGTGGGAAATGTTTTATAGATAAATCCAGTTTTGTTAGACATGAGAGAATTCACACAGGAGAGAAGTCATGTTGAAGTTTTATATGTTGAAAATGCTTTGTGAAAAGGAACTAAAATTCTAAAACTCAACAGATCAGAAGAAACTATATTGTTTTTTTTAGATATGGGAAATGCAATAAGAGCAAAAAAAGAAGTTTTAAAGCACATCTCATTCTTGCTGCTGTGCAGATATTTTAGAACTGAAATTTGGCAATAAAAAATACCTAACAAACTGAAGAAGTTGTAGTTGTACATGACTTGTATTGTGTTCTATCATAGGAAAGTCACAGATGACCTGCAACCAAGAATCCAAGTGTTGGATTTTATTTTTACTGTCGTGACAGTCGCATTGTGTGTTGCGTTGTGAACTCATTGACAGTCATTATGTGTAGTGTCACAATGTAACATATCATCTGATGTCACCGTGCATCTCCAGCTTAAAAGCCAATAAGAATATTTATTTTTGGGTGGAATTATCCTGGATCAGCCAAACAACTACATTATATTTCTCTGAAGAGAAGACGAGCTTTGTTTACCTCCAGAGCAGTGAAGATGAACTGTCCCCACGAACCTTGCTTCTTATCTCTGTAGGTGCTGTATCCAGCTCACTAATACTGCCTCTGATGGATCTGGATAGATTGGGCAGAGAAGTGGCAGATGAGGTTTATAGTAGTAACCTCTAGGTTAGTAAGGCCGCCCATATCTCTCACCTGGTTTTCCAGTACATAGAGATGAGCGAAGCGATTCGTTGATTCGTATCGAATCTTGGGATTTTTCAGCTGCAAAGCAAATCCGAATTTCCTTGGATTAGCTTCGTATTATTCGTAAACGTACGCAAAATTTTTCATACGTATGATACGTATGAACCGCACAAAATGTACGCATTATGCGTGATCAGGACAAGTTCATAAGAGTGGGAAAGTAAAGATACACCCCCCCCTCCGAACTTGAAAACACCAGCCCACCGGGGATCTAACTATTTACATGTATAGGGAGTGATGACTCCTCCCTCAGAACTCCACCCTCCTCTGAGTCAAGAAGTCTGAACCAGTTTAGAACAGTGCTGACTGCTGACCTGGAAGCAAGCAAGGAAGCAAGCCTGGCTCTAAAAAAGAAGCGTGACCTGCTGAGGCCCAACTGGAATGAGATGTGTTTTGGGGATGAGTTTCCAGAACCACCGCCAGCTACAGATATCAGGGCGTCACAGGTTAAACTGTGCCAGAGAATCCCAGCTTCAGTGCCTGCCTGGCCATCATCATCATCAACTGAAGCTGCGACTAGTGAGACAGCTGGAGCATCTGATGGTGTTCGCGTGGCTGGAAGGTTCGCTCTGTCTTGTTCAGCGGAAATGGCTGGAGCATCCACTTCGCCGCCCAGGAGGAGTTCAAGCCAGAACCCCATTGTTCCGGCATCTGTGACGGCCCGTGCACAGACCCCCTGGGAGTAAAAAACCACGGTGGAGGAATGGGTCATACAAGTTCTTGACCACCCTAAGCCGGGAGATCCTTCACTAGAACGAAGGAAGGGAACTGAACTGTGCTGTGGTTTTCAGTGGGGCGAGGGTCTGGCTTCCTGCAGGATGACGACTCTAGGAAGGAGTATTTCGTGGGCCGTCGGTCGGTGTAACGGCCGTACCTGCCGCAAGCTCATCACAGCTTGTACGTGGGGGATCAGGTGGAGTACACCCCCATGGAGTCCGTGAAAGGAAAATTTGCAAGTGACGCAGAAGTGTGGCCAGATGATCCACCAGGTCCAGGACGCTTGCGCTGCCTGTAGGAATTCCCAGATGGCGTCCTCCGGTTCTGTGAAAAGCCTCAGCCGGAGCCTCTGATTCCAGGACTGCAAGCACCACCACCACAAGAGTCCTTACATCTTTCACCTTTCCGTCAACTGTCATCAACCAATACTACCAGCTGCCGTGGAAGGTGAAGCCAGCTGCAGCTGGGGAAGCTGGGTCTTCTTCCCTGGATCATGCAACCTTTCCGGAACCGCTGCAGCTGGAAGTTCTTCTTACCACAGCTGTCCCGGCAGGAGGATCTGGAAAAGCTGAAGTGTCTGCAGCACTCGCCAGCGTGACCACCACCTGGACCCGGTCAAGTCCGAATTCCGGAAGAAAAGGGCACTGGAGTTCTACTACGGCAGCGAGTGTGGCCTACAAGAGGCAGGAGCGTCCTCTTATGACTTTTAGCAGCAGCTCGAGTGAGGAGGATTTCAAGTCCCTCATCTAAGGAACCAACTACTGGCTGGCTGCTGTCCAGAACACTGCTGGAGGAGTCAGGAGGACCTATGGGAGCCACACCATGGACTGCACCTGACGGGTGAGATGCTAGTTGGCAGTAGTTTTTGTTTAGTTTGTGTTGCCCCCGTTTGACTTTAACCCAGATGGGCATGGCTGTCAGGACTCCCCCATTCTTCAGAAAATTCCCTGTTGTGCCACAGTGCGCCTATTTTCCTTTTTACCCCCTTAGGTTATTTTTGAGCTACTTTTGCAAAAAGTGTTCTGTATTTGCTGCTATTTATTATCTGTGTGGATTACACATTACCTGTTTGGATTACAATTTTACCTCACGTGGATTACAATTGAATTTTGGAATATGTGTTCCAGACAGACAGTGTTTATCATTGCCAAGCCAACTAGGAGCCATAAGGAGAGACTCAAACGTATATCTGAGCCTTTTATGCTTGCAAATGTGAAATTGATTGCACTAAAATGTTTGCATACTTATGTGTTTGCTGTATTTTAGCTACACTGTTTTTAATGGTACAGCACTTTAGCCCATTGTGTGTATTCTTTTTCTGGTACTGCAATGTGTCTTATTAATGCACTTATTGTACAGTGTTTTTAGTAAATTATTAACTGAATGAAAGCTAACAGCAGTGAGCACCTTATTTTTCTAGTTCATATAGTCTTCCTCTGAAGATTGTACGCCGCGGCCTAGCCTCGTGCGTATGACGCATTCACGCGTCATTTGTACGTTAAGGATTCGTACGCACTTTTGTACGCTAATGCTTACATGTTGCGTACTTTTACATACGCTTACTGTGCGTATGTAATTTACGCAGGAATATTCGCAAAACAATGATTGTTTTTTTTACGTAGATTCGACCGAATAAGTTCGTGCGAATACGAATCATGCCAGATATTTGGCAAATAAAAATTTTAATGATTCGCTCATCTCTACCCATAAAGACATAATCTCTGATACTCACAAGACCTCCTTCTTTCTTTGTTCACCTCTAGTCAGTTCTTGACACAATTGTCTACAAGATTTCTCAGTTGCATCCTCCATACTCTCTACCCCAGGACATCAGACCCTCCCCCAACATCCAAACCTTCAAAAGTAACCTAACAAACACCTCTTCAGGAAAGCACCTACAATGATCATGCTGCCACCACAGAGCTAGAGGAGCAGCTTTTACCCCTCAACTACTGTGTCCTTCTCTTTCCCTTGTAGATTGTAAGACCTTGTGTGCAGGGTTCTCAAAGATAATGGGTTGCCTCAAACGGGGCATAGATGCCGGTGATGAGAACATAGTCCTTCTTCCTTATAAATTACTAGTCAGACCACACATGGAGGACTGTGTACAGTTCTGGGCTCCTGTGCAGGGTTCTCAAATTACAGCTCTTTAATATGTAGCTGCCTCTTTTTCAAGGGACTATAGGTAATTGGACAATTATCTCAAAAGCTATTTAACGGGCTGTATGGGCTTTTCCCTCATTAATCCTTCGTCAACTAAGCAGGTAAAAGAAGCGGATTCCAGGTGAGGGATTTGAATTCAGAAGCTGTTGCTGTAAACCCACAACATGCGGTCATAGGAGCTCTCAATGGAAGTGAAAGAGACCATCATTGGGCAGAAAAAAAGAAGAAATCCATCAGAGAGAGAGAGTAGAAATGTTAGGAGTGGCCAAATCAACAGTTTGGTACATTCTGGTGAGCTCAGGAACTTAAAATGGCCTGGGTGATCACAGAATCTAGAGATGAGCGAATCATCCAAAATTCCCTTCGGCAAATGTTCGACGGATTTATGACAAGATTCGTTCTTAATACGAATTTATTCGGTCGAATTTTTGTTTAAAAATAATCGTTGTTTTGCGAACATACAGTCAGTTTTGTTAAAAGCTACGTAAGCATTAGCGTACAAAGCGCGCACGAATCCTTAGCTATTGCATACTATTGACCCGCGATTGAGTCATGCGCACGAGGCTAGGCCGCGGCGTACAGTCCTCAGAGGCAGACCATATGAGCTAGAAAAGTTAGGTGCTAACTATCTGGCTAAGTGCATAATTCACTAAAAAAACACCGTACAATAAGTGCATAATAGGACACATTGCAGTACCTCAAAAAGAATACACACAATGGGCTAAAGTGCTTGAACGTTGCTGAACCTATAAAAATATTATTGGTAAAATACAGCAAGGACAATTATGCAAACATTTTAGTGCAATTTCACATTTGCAAGCATAAAAGGCTCAGATATACGTTTGAGTCTCTCCTCATGGCTGCTTGATAATAAAACACTGGAACACAGTTCAAAATTCAGTTGTAATCCACGTGAGGTAATTTTGTAACCCAAACAGGTAACGTGTAATCCACATGGATAATATAAAATAGCAGCAAATAGAGAACCCTTTTTGCAAAGCGGGCTCCCAAGTAACCTGAGAAGGGGGGGGGGGGGAATAGGCGCGCTTAGGCACAACTGGGAATTTTCTGCAGAATGGGGGAGTCCTGACAAGCCATGGCCATCTAGGTCAGAGTCAAACGGGGGCAATACAAACTAAACAAACAAAAAAAGTGCCAACTAGCTCTCACCCATCAAGTGCAGTCCATGGTGTGGCTCCCATAGGTCCTCTTAAAGTGTCCTTTAAATCAGACAGCCAGTAGTTGGGTTCCTCAGATGAGGGACTTGAAGTCCTCCTCACTTGAGCTGCTACTGAACGACATCAGTGGACACTCCTGCCTCCTGTAGTCCAAGCTCGCTGCCGTGGTGGAACTCCACTGCCCTCTTCTTCCGGAAGTCGGACTTGACCGGGTCCGGGTGGTGGTCACCCTGGCGAGCGCTGCAGCCACTTGTGCTTTTCCGGATCCTCCTGCCGGGATAGCAGGGGTAAGGACTTCTGGCTGCAGCGGTGGAGGCAAGGTTGCACCCAGGGAAGAAGATCCTCCCATGGCTGCTGCTGGCTTCATCTTCCACGGTAGTTGGTACTGGTGGATCACCGTGGATTGGAATGTAAATGATGATATTGTCAGCTGACCCAGCTGAAAGGACTGTGATGGTGGTGGTGGTGGCAGTCCAGGTATCAGAGGCTCCGGCTATGGCTTCTCCCTGAAGCGGACGCCATCTGGTGACACACGTCCTTTGCCTGGTGGTTCCTCTGGCCAAACTTCAGGTGGTGATGTTGGGAACAGGGGCTTAGATAGTAGGGTAACCCTGGTAGCGAAGGGGCCTTTCTGGGATGCCATGGGGGTATACTCCACCTGATCCCCCATATACAGGTTGTGACAGGGTTGGGGCAGGTAACTGACCTGCGGCCCACAAAGTACTCCTTTCCATCCTTGTCGTCCGCCAGGAAGCCAGAGCCTCGCTCCACCGAATACCACAGGACAGTTCCCTTTCTGCTCTCCAATGTAGGATATCCTGGCCTAGGATGTTCCAGTACCTGGATGACCCAGTCCTCCATTGCATTCTTGTAGTCCCAGTGGGTCTGCGTGTGGGCCGTCACCAATGGTGGCACGATCGGGTTCTGCCATATGTAAGGTGTTGTTGATCTCCTCCAGGGCAGCGAAGTGGACGGCTCCAGCCGCTTCCGCCACACCAGCTGCACCAGCCACCTCACAACGAGCCGCCTCACCAGCTGGCAAGGAGAATATGGACACTGAAGCCAGTGAGTCTCTCAGGCACAGTTGTGACACCCTGATGTCTGGAGCGGGCAGTCGTTTGGGGAATTCGTCCCCAAAGACCATTTCACTCCACTTCGGAGGCAGCTCTTTAGCCATGCTTGCTGTACTGTTCATTGTTCAGCGCTGGTCTAAACTGGTTCAGAGGAGGGAGGAGTAATGAGGGAGGAGTCTTCACTCCCTATACGTGCCAATAGTTCCCGGTGTGCCGGGCTGGTTTTTAGCGCTTCGGGGGGGGGGGGGGGGGGGGGCGTATGTTTACTTTCCCGCTTTTGTGGGGGCATATCGTCATTTTACTGCTTCACGAAGAATGCGTAGCATTCGCGTTCAAAATTTTACGAAAATTTACGAATAATATAAAGCGAATCCAAAAAAATATAATTTTTTCTCACCTTCTCAAACTCCATGGCTAAAAACAGATGGAAGGGCATAAGGAGATGAGCCAAAGTACAGCTTCACTGCCATTCATCGGGGAATGCTATGCGATCCCTGTCAGTGCCGAGTCCATCCCTGTAGATGCGTTGCGGGAGACATGCGAGTCTCCCGCTCGTGTGAAAGGGGCATAAAGGAGGGACTTCGTTTCTCCCTATACTGTAGGTGGATACAGTAAAGAGAGTGAGTGACTTATGTGAGGCATTATATAAAGACAATATGCACTGCAGACCTTCTGGGCTTTCCTTATCTGATAGCCTGAATGGTATAGGACCTAGACGTGGTCTAGCCTTAGCACAAGCTATACAGTCTCTTCTCTTATTCTGTATTGCAGTGTATCTCATCCAGGTAAACCATTCATTTTTATCACCATATCGTGTTTCCAATGCAAGTTTAACCTCTTAAATTAAATTGGACAGATATCGTATTCCTGGGCTAGGTTCTTTATCTGGATTACTAATCTCCTTTGTTTCAGAGGAGGTGACAACCTTTTCCAAGACTCTTAATGTCAATTTTACCAAGGGATGGGTTCCAGAGATGTATGTTCCCATATACCTCTGTTCAGGGTCCTTTATAGTTATTACATTCATTTTTTGAACACCCTGGAGGAGCTGAACCTTCTACCATGGTCATTCTATACAACAAATTGCGACCGTACATTATTTTCTTTTGAGCTATATATGGTGCATACCCCCAGCTTAGTGACTTCATATATGGTGCAGAGCCCCAGCTTAGTGACTTCATATATGGTGCAGAGCCCCAGCTTAGTGACTTCATATATGGTGCAGAGCCCCAGCTTAGTGACTTCATATATGGTGCAGAGCCCCAGCTTAGTGACTTCATATATGGTGCAGAGCCCCAGCTTAGTGACTTCATATATGGTGCAGAGCCCCAGCTTAGTGACTTCATATATGGTGCAGAGCCCCAGCTTAGTCCTGTGTTCCATCCTACGAATCCCTGTTTCTCACAATTTGATCCAAATCCTGTCGTTACTTCGGTGACACAGATATATTTCTCAGCCCGCTGTAGCTGTTCTTGCCTATCATCAGGACAAATGGCAACACTACAAAAGTCTATTTCTATGACGAGCCGGTTTCTAGTTATATCTACCCAAATTGTGGTTATTTTTGTGTTTTCTATGTGTTATTATTATAACCTGTTCCATCCTGCCCTATCTCCCTCCCAGGCTCTGGATGATTTCTTCATTGAAATTTGAGACCAGTCACTTCTAACAAGTAGAATGTATCCAGAAAACTATCCACTAGCGCTACCTTTAGAGACACTTTTTGTTGCTGCCGTTACTGCAGCAGTACTGCACATCTGCTGTTCTGGAAAACCAAATACGTATATATCTATATAATGGCACCGCGCAACTGGTATATTGATATCCCTTATTCACCTAGATGGTACTTTTAATTCAATAACTTTCCTCTGTAAGATTTAGTATACCACTCAGTTCACCTCTGGAGCGGTAGTTAGCACATATGTCTCAATGTTCCGCACACTCAAAACGCTGCGGTTTGGAAATTATTAAACAAGACAAACGAGGAGGGGATTTTATTAAAAAAATGTCACGAGCGGAGACCAGGTGGATCTATGAAATGGATACCCTGATGCCTGGAGGCCAGAACACAGAAATAGAATTATTTACCTTTGAGTAAGATGGCGCAAGAGGGGTTAATGAGGTGGAGATATAAAGGAGGATACAGAGCCTAACTGGAAAAATACCCTGAGGAAGAACACCGTGTTGTTTGAAACGCGTAGGTTAGTAAGTTTGGCTCAATTACCTATCCGTAGCACAGGTGACGTCACCGCACGCTCTGAGTGAGCGTGAGCTACAGACAAGCAAGCGGAGCTGAGCCACCGGCCGGGGCTCGCTCCAGAAATTGAGAAAGTCCCTAGGAAGAACTGGGACCGTATCCTGAACCACCGAACACCCTGAAGACCTTGTGCATGCCACTAGAAAGGTAGGAACACATGTGTAACTAATCCAGTACGCTATGAATACAGCGTTTTGAGTGTGCGGAACATTGAGACATATGTGCTAACTACCGCTCCAGAGGTGAACTGAGTGGTATACTAAATCTTACAGAGGAAAGTTATTGAATTAAAAGTACCATCTAGGTGAATAAGGGATATCAATATACCAGTTGCGCGGTGCCATTATATAGATATATACTTCTAACAAGTGACCACCCTTTGTAATCAGACTTCTGTAGCCTAGGAGGATATTGGCAGTTCCCTGAGTATCTTGTACTGTGATAAGAGTATCCAAGAGGTACGATCAGCTATTTTTACTGCAGTAGGTGTGGTGAGTATAACCTGATATGGTCCCTCTCAAGGAGGATGATGCCAGTGTTTCCTCTTTATTACCATGATCAGCACCCAACTTCCTGGCTTCACAGTCTCGCTCTCCTGTGTAGGGTCATCTGGAATAGAATTAGAAGCAGAAACTTCTTTGCTGGTTAACATCTCTGCCATATATTCAGCAAGTGTAAAATCAGATTCTTCACCTATTCTAGAAAATGGTTTTAACTTTGGTATTACAAAAGGTCTACCATATATCATTTCAAAGGGTGTCAATCCTGAGGCTGTAGGAGTCACATGCATGTTTAGGAATGGTAATCAATATGACCAATTCTTATCAGTCTCTTTTTCTTGAGTTTATTATCTCTTTCACCAGCTCCTTAGCCGCTGTGATTGCATCTGGATTTGCAGTAGGAAACACTTCTATCCATTTAGTAAAGGCGTCGATGATCACCAAACAATATTTATTTCCTTCACATTTGTTTAGTTCAATAAAATCCATACAAATGTGTTGGAATGGATATTATGGTTGTGGGAACTGTCCTCTTCTTGGTCTAACATTCCTTTTAGCACATGTTAAACAGACTAAGCAAACGTTTTTTGTTGCAATAATAGTAAAGCCATATGCTGTAAATACCGTATTTTTCGCTTTATAAGACGCACCCAAAGATAAGACGCACCCCAGATTTTAGAGTAGGAAAATGAGTATAAAATATTTTTCATCAGACCTCATATCAGAACCCCCATAAATTTCAGGACCTCAGATCAGCCCACTGTGCCCCCATCAGACCTCAGATCAGCCCACTGTGCCCCCATCAGACCTCAGAACAGCCCACTGTGCCCCCATCAGACCTCAGAACAGCCCAGTGTGTCCCCATCAGACTTCAGATCAGCCCATCCAGCCCCATAACAATAAAATAAAAACCTCTCTTACCTGTCCTGGGCCGCGGCTCTGCTCCGGGTCCGGCGCTCCTCTGGCTTCTAAAGGCCAGCGCTGCACTGACACCTGACAGCGTGCAGCATCAGGTCATAGTGCGCACACTACGTCCTGACACTGTACGCAGTCAGGACAATGCAGCGCCAGCCCGGAGAAGACAGAGGAGTGCCGGAGCGGAGCCGCGGTGCAGGACAGGTAAGAGAGGTTTTTATTTTATTGTTATGGGGCTGGGTGGCCTGATCTGAGGTCTGACGGGGGTGCTGTAGCTAAAACATACATAATGGAAGCGCTCACTTGTATTCGCTTTATAAGACGCACCGCAATTTTCCCCCTACTTTTGGGGGAAAAAAAGTGTGTCTTATAAAGTGAAAAATACGGTACTCTTGATATCATCCCTACAATCCCCCTTTTCCGAATCCACTAGCAGCAAGGTGGTTGGATTCAGAACATTGCAACATTTAACTAGATTGGAGGGTAAGAGAAGTGAAATCTCATATTTGGTGAATCTAATCTTGGAAAGGTGTCTGGTCTATCTGTAGACAGGAGTCTGGTGTAGTAAGATTTCAGTTATAGCATGCGACACTTGCAGCATTTTAAAGGATTCAGCTTTAGCCACAACTGTTCACAAAGAAATATAGATCCTATAGTTACAGAGTCCAGGCCACCGAGTAATATCCTAGTGGTCTATGCCTGCCCCCATGGTCATGGTTAAGGGCTCCTCTAGCTTGCCCTGCTTGTTCATGGCAAAATAATACAAAAGTTTTGGTGTCTGGGATGCCTAGTGCAAGGGACTGTGATCAATGCACATTTCATGGTATAAAAGGCATCTATTGCCTCTGAAATAATGGTGGCCCAACTTGAGGCATGCAAAGAATGGGCCCTTGTACTAGGAGCACAAGATTCAGAGGTGACACTACTTAAAGAGGACTTAAGACATGACCTGGATATTAATTAAGCCATCATCCCATCTACAGACAGCTGTTTGGGGTGCCTACTCCTCAAGTCGATTAAGGTTCTCTCTCCCCACGGAGAGATAGTACCTCAAAATCTATTTAGCAACCCATGAGGTCAGAACTCTGGTCCATACAAATATGACAAGGAACAGACACAACATTCAATGTAGAACAGACATAGAAACATCATCTGGTGACAGATACAAAGAAACGTTTGCTATACATTAACACACACAAGTTCCTTAAACACAAAACAAACAAAAAGGCTTTCCTGGAGCTCCATACACATTATATAAAAACACTAAGGTGCTCGTATGCTCGGGTGCTCTGGCCGAACACTCAGGGGTGCTCGAGTGCTTGGCCGAGTACCCAAGCATAATTGAAGTCTATGGGAGTAAACCAGGCACCCCCCCCCCCGCTCGGAAGAACTGGTTTAATTTTGTTTACACAAGTTCCCCAAATTAAAAAAAAAAAACACACAGACACAGACATACTTACCTTCCCTGGCAGCTCCTGACCTGCTCCAGCAGGAATACAGCGCTCAGAGTGGTAATTTTTACCACAGCGCCACCTGATGGACGGGAGGAGGGAGCTGCAGGGAAAGGTAAGGACGGATCCGTCATGACCCCAATGCAAGTCAATGGGGACGGATCCGTTTACTTTTGTGTCACACCAAATGGATCCGTCTCCATTGACTTGCATTGGGGTCATGAAGGATCCGTCCTTACCTTTCCCTGCAGCTCCCTCCTCCCGTCCAGCAGGTGGCGCTGTGATAAAAATTTGCGCTCGAGTACACTCTGTGTTCGGCCAAACACCGAGCGCACCCGAGCGTAGGCATGCTTGGCCGAACAGCGAGTTCGGCCGAGCATGCTTGCTCAACACTAATGACTATAGCACTTCAGCTACACATTCCATTATCCCTTTTCAGGGTCATTAGGTCACTCCACTCGCAGCTACGACCCCCCCGCTCTCTCACTGCATACAAGTACTCAGCTTTCCTGTAACTCAATCAATCCATTTACATACAGATATTCAGGGAAGAAAAACATATTAAAAATGCAGTTTCTGGCTAATAATTCTTCGTATCTTCTCTCCTACAAACAGAAAGTTATAAAAGATACAAATAAAATTATTAAAGACAGAGCCTTAAAAAAATGCATATAACAGGATAAACACAATGAATACGATGCCACGTGGACTTACTGATTATATATAAGGGATATCCCAAACTGTATGCCAACATCATGAAAATTACACATAGAAAATTATATATTTTTTTAATACACCACGTCAGCCCAACTCTTTTACTGCTAGGTAACTCTTAAATTGTGTCGTCCATTACCTTCAACTTCCAAACTTCAATTTTTTTTTAATCATTTCAACCTTTATCAACCCTTCACTTTTCACTGTAACTCTACCTACTTTTTTCTGCTCTCTCCCAACTGGTTCAGGACCCGACTAGAGGGACGGCCATACTGGACTTAGTATTAACCAATAGACCTGACAGAACAACAGATGTGCAGGTCGGGGGACACCTGGGAAACAGTGACCATAATATAATAACCTTCCAACTGTCATTCAAAAGAGCGTTTCTTCAGGGAGGAACAAAAATACCAAACTTCAAAAAAGCTAAATTTAGCCAACTAAGAGAGGCCATAGGCCTAACTAACTGGGACAACGTCCTCAAAAATAAAAATACTGCCACAAAATGGGATATTTTTAAAAGCATCCTAATATCTAATTGTGAGAGGTACATACCTTATGCCACCACAAAAAATGACCCTGTTGAGAGAGGGGATGAATTTCTCAAATATCCAAAACCACGGCTGTTCAGCCTAATTACCCCTTACTTTCTCTCAATCCCTACTTGATTTAAAACTTAACCTTTAATTATTTCCTATATATAAAATAACCACAAAATAAAGAAATCATATCCCCACACCGGGTGTGTGATTATAACATCTTGCTGCAGACTGAGAGCCAGGGTGTGCACACCCCCGGGTCACTGTCTCTAATGCTGCTTGTAGCTAAATAGACCTTTGGGTGCAGACGCACCTCTATTCTAATATTTCACACACCACTAGTTGCTTTAAAAACACCAATCCACACTGCCCCCCAACATGTTTCGCCAGAGAACTGGCTTATAATACATAATACATAAGTGAGTATGTAGATCAGTTTATTGCCCCCTTTGTGGGCACATTGCCATCATATATAAGGGATACCAAGGATGCTGTCACCAGAATACAAGAAATGCAGGTCACTAAGAGAACAAAATTAGCCAGTCTGGATATTGAATCCCTGTACACCAACATTAGACACGATTTAGGTGCAGGAGCGATATCATATTTTTTGAGCACCAAGAGCACACAGTATCATTCTCACAACCAATTCATTCTCACTCTTTTATAGTTTCTCTTGACACACAATTATTTTCTTTTTGATGGGCATTATTATTTACAGTCAATTGGGACGGCAACGGGGAGCAAGTGTGCACCAAATCATGCAAATTTATTGTATTCACCAATTTTTTTCATAAGTACACCAAGCACATATTATTTTGGGGCAGGTTTATAGATGATGGCACGGTTAATTGCTTTCATGAATTTGTACAGGAATTAAACAGTAATGAGATAGGGATGCGATTCACATCTGAGATTCATGAGCAGCGTCTTGCGTTTCTTGACCTGGCGATTTCGGTGGATTCTGGTGGCAGCATCCAAACAGAAGTATATCGGAAACCTACGTCAACAAATAGTCTTTGAAACTGGAACAGTTACCATCCTGAGCCCCTCAAACGTGGCATACCTACAGGTCAATACCTGAGAGCTAGAAGGAATTGTTCGGATGAACCTAGCTTTCAGAGAGAATGCAGGATACTGTACCAGAGATTTGTTGAGAAAGGGTACCCCAAAAAACTCTACACCGTGCGTACTGCAGAGCGAGTATGACTGATCGGACAGATCTGCTGAAGGATAAACTAACTACACAACAACAATTAATTAGGGGCATTGGCACCTTTGATTCACATAACAAACAGGTTAAGAGCATACTGCAGAAGCATTGGCACATTTTAAGAGCGGATAATGAACTTAAAGAGGTTTTACCTCCCCATCCGAGAGGAGAAAACCTAAAAGATAAACTGGTGCACAGTCATTTTCGGACTCCAGTAGCGAGCATTTGGTTGAGATCCAATCTAGTTGGTACGTACCCCTGTGGCAGTTGCATCTTTTGCAGTCTCGTGGTAAAAACCAAGCAGTTTACAAATCCGGTTAATGGTAATAAGTATGACATAAGTCACCTCATCAATTGCTAAACCAAGGGTATAGTATATGTGGCACAATGCCCGTGCCCGAAATTGTATGTGGGCAAGACGACACAGGAGTTTTGTAGAAGAATTTGCCAACATATTAGTAGCATTAGAACGAAAGCAGATACATCAATCTCGAGGCACGTTAGACAGTACCATCAAGGGGATCTGTCCTGCCTCAAATTTTGGGGATTGAGTAAAAGGACTTTGGGAGAGAGGAAGGGAAATCTGGGCAGAACACTTTTACAGGAAGAGACTAAATGGATTTATAGGCTTGAAAGCCTGAGCCCAAAGGGTTTGAATGAAGGATTCACATTTTCCTCATTCCTATAATAAGAAGCACAAAGATGTAAATAATGTATATACACTGTTAGGCATAAAGAAATAAAATAAAGAAATAAAAGGAGGTCATGTACCCAAATGATGGGCAGGAAGACAATAATAGAATTTATTAGGATATCAACAACTAAAAAAAACAAACCGAATCATATGAAAAGTATATCTTTCTCCCCTTAGCTTCTTAGAAACATTGTTTCCAGTAAAACTTTCTTTTCTCATTCTTTACTAGGGAGCAAAATCACTATGCTGACATAATATTAATGTAATTGTTACAATCCTGGCAGACAGCTTAGGGATATTGATATTTGATCTATGTATATTTCAAAGCATACAACAATCTATAAAAACCAAATAAATGATGTATTATAATTGGTGATGAACATCCCTTCATGATGAGATCATCCTAGCCAGTCAGCTAAAGGCAGGGAGATACCAAAGGTCCCGTTGCAGTAAAACAAATATAGGAGGGATCAGATTGGTGGAAACACAACTAAGAAGGAGTTATGGACTTTAAAGGTCTTCCTGTGGACACTACTTACCATTCTTGCCCGTTACCCCTGATGAAGCCAGTTCTCTGGCGAAACATGTTGGGGGGCAGTGTGGATTGGTGTTTTTAAAGCAACTAGTGGTGTGTGAAATATTAGAATACAGGTGCGTCTGCACCCAAAGGTCTATTTAGCTACAAGCAGCATTAGAGACAGTGACCCGGGGGTGTGCACACCCTGGCTCTCAGTCTGCAGCAAGATGTTATAATCACACACCCGGTGTAGTGGTTTTAAGTGTGGGGATATGATTTCTTTATTTTGTGGTTATTTTATATATAGGAAATAATTAAAGGTTAAGTTTTAAATCAAGTAGGAGTTGAGAGAAAGTAAGGGGTAATTTGGCTAAACAGCCGTGGTTTTGGATATTCGAGTACATACCTTATGGGAATAAAAGCATTTAAATCACTAAAACAGGAGGGGAGCGAGGAAGCATCGAAAAACTATAAGGAAAAAAATAGAATATGTAAAAGACAAATAAAAGCAGCCAAACTAGAGACCGAGAGATTAATCGCCAAAGAGAGTAAAACTAACCCTAAAATGTTCTTCAATTATATAAATGGTAAAAAATATAAACCTGAAGGTGTCGGCCCCTTACAGAGTAATGAGGGGGGAGTTGCAGAGAGCGATGAGGAGAAAGCGAAGCTACTAAATAACTTTTTCTCCACTGTATGATGAAATGCAGAGTATAAAAGTAAATTCCCCTTTAAAAGTGCCCTGTCTGACCCAGGAAGAGGTACAGCAACGTCTTAAAAATATTAAAATAGACAAATCACCAGGACCGGATGGCATACACCCCCGTATCCTAAGAGAATTAAGTAATGTCATCGACAGACCCTTATTTCTGATATTTAAGGACTCTATACTGACAGGGAGTGTTCCACAGGATTGGCGCATAGCAAATGTGGTGCCAATATTCAAAAAGGGTCCAAAAACAGAGCCCGGGAACTATAGGCCGGTAAGTTTAACATCTGTCATGGGTAAACTGTTTGAGGGTTTTCTAAGAGATGCTATCTTGGAGTACCTCAATGAAAATAAGCAAATAACTCCGTATCAGCATGGCTTCATGAAGGATCGGTCATGTCAAACCAATTTAATCAGTTTCTATGAGGAGGTAAGTTCTAATCTGGACCGCGACAAATCAATGGATGTCGTATATCTGGACTTCTCCAAAGCATTTGACACGGTACCACATAAAAGGTTAGTATATAAAATGAGAATGCTTGGCCTGGGGGAAAATGTCTGTATGTGGGTAAGTAACTGGCTCAGTGATAGAAAACAGAGGGTGGTTATTAATGGTACACACTCAGATTGGGTCACTATCATTGGGGGGGTACCACAGGGGTCAGTATTGGGCCCTATTCTCTTCAATATATTTATTAATGATCTTGTAGAAGGCTTGTATAGTAAAATATCAATTTTTGCAGATGACACTAAACTGTGTAAAGTAATTAACACAGAAGAGGACAGCATACTGTATATATATTACAGAGGACAGTATACTGTATATACACTACAGAGGGCAGTATTCTGTATATATACTACAGAGGACAATATACTGTATATATACTACAGAGGACGGTATACTGTATATATACTACAGAGGACAGTATACTGTATATAAAAACAGACGACAGTATACTGTATATACAGTACAGACCAAAAGTTTGGACACACCTTCTCATTCAAAGAGTTTTCTGTATTTTCATGACTATGATAATTGTAGATTCACACTGAAGGCATCAAAACTATGAATTAACACATGTGGAATTATATACTTAACAAAAAAGTGTGAAACAACTGAAAATATGTCTTATATTCTAGGTTCTTCAAAGTAGCCACCTTTTGCTTTGATTACTGCTTTGCACACACTTGGCATTCTCTTGATGAGCTTCAAGAGGTAGTCACCTGAAATGGTTTTAACTTCACAGGTGTGCCCTGTCAGGTTTAATAAGTGGGATTTCTTGCCTTATAAATGGGGTTGGGACCATGAGTTGTGTTGGGCAGAAGTCAGGTGGATACACAGCTGATAGTCCTACTGAATAGACTGTTAGAATTTGTATTATGGCAAGAAAAAAGCAGCAAAAGTAAAGAAAAACGAGTGGCCATCATTACTTTAAGAAATGAAGGTCAGTCAGTCCGAAAAATTGGGAAAACTTTGAATATGTCCCCAAGTGCAGTCGCAAAAACCATCAAGTGCTACAAAGAAACTGGCTCACATGAGGACTGCCCCAGGAAAGGAAGACCAAGAGTCACCTCTGCTGCAGAGTATAAGTTCATCCGAGTCACCAGCCTCAGAAATGGCAGGTTAACAGCAGCTCAGATTAGAGACCAGGTCTAGCAGCAGACACATCTCTACAACAACTGTTAAGAGGAGACTGTGTGCAGCAGGCCTTCATGGTGGAAACCACTGCTAAGGACAGGCAACAAGCAGAAGAGACTTGTTTGGGCTAAAGAACACAAGGAATGGGCATTAGACCAGAGGAAATCTGTGCTTTGGTCTGATGAGTCCAAATTTGAGATCTTTGGTTCCAACCATCGTGTCTTTGTGCGACGCAGGAGAGGTGAATGGATGGACTCTACATGCCTGGTTCCCACCGTGAAGCATGGAGGAGGAGGTGTGATGGTGTGGGGGTGGGGGGGGGGGCTTTGCTGGTGACACTGTTGGGGATTTATACTGAACCAGCATGGCCACCACAGCATCTTGCAGCGGCATGCTATTCCATCCGGTTTGCGTTTAGTTGGACCATCATTTATTTATCAACAGGACAATGACCCCAAACACACCTCCAGGCTGTGTAAGGGTTATCTGACCAAGAAGGGGAGTGATGGGGTGCTACGCCAGATGACCTGGCCTCCACAGTCACCAGACCTGAACCCAGTCCAGATGGTTTGGGGTGAGCTGGACCGCAGAGTGAAGGCAAAAGGGCCAACAAGTGCTAAGCATCTCTGGGAACTCCTTCAAGACTGTTGGAATACCATTTCAGGTGACTACCTCTTGAAGCTCATCAAGAGAATGCCAAGAGTGTGCAAAGCAGTAATCAAAGCAAAAGGTGGCTACTTTGAAGAACCTAGAATATAAGACATATTTTCAGTTGTTTCACACTTTTTTGTTAAGTATATAATTCCACATGTGTTAATTCATAGTTTTGATGCCTTCAGTGTGAATCTACAATTTTTATAGTCATGAAAATACAGAAAACTCTTTGAATGAGAAGGTGTGTCCAAACTTTTGGTCTGTACTGTATACTACAGAGGGCAGTATACTGTATATATACTACACAGGACAATACACTGTATATATATATACTACAGAAGACAATATACTGTATATATACTACAGAGGACAGTACACTGCTACAGATGGATCTGGATAGACTGAAGGCTTGGGCAGAGAAGTGGCAGATGAGGTTTAACACTGACAAATGTAAGGTTATGCATATGGGAAGGAATAATGCAAGTCACCAGTACATACTAAATGGTAAAATATTGGGTAACTCTGACATGGAATAGGACCTAGGAATTTTAGTGAACAGCAAACTAAGCTGTAGAAACCAGTGTCAGACAGCTGCTGCCAAGGCCAATAAGATAATGGGTTGCATCAAAAGGGGCATAGATGGCGGTGATGAGAACATAGTCCTGCCACTTTACACATCACTAGTCAGACCACACATGGAGTACTGTGCACAGTTCTGGGCTCCTGTGAACAAGGCAGACATAGCAGAGCTGGAGAGGGTCCAGAGGAGGGCAACTAAAGTAATAACTGGAATGGGTGGACTACAGGACCCAGAAAGAATACCAAAATTAGGCTTATTCACTTTAGAAAAAAGACGACTGAGGGGAGATGTAATAACTATGTATAAATATATCAGGGGTCAGTACAGAGATCTCTCCCATCATCTATTTATCCCCAGGACTGTGACCGTGACGAGGGGACATCCTCTGCGTCTGGAGGAAAGAAGGTTTGTACACAAACATAGAAGAGGATTCTTTACGATAAGAGCAGTGAGACTATGGACTCTTTACGGTAAGAGCAGTGAGACTATGGACTCTTTACTGTAACAGCAGTGAGACGATGGACTCTTTACGGTAAGAGCAGTGAGACTATGGACTCTTTACGGTAAGAGCAGTGAGACTATGGACTCTTTACTGTAAGAGCAGTGAGACTATGGACTCTTTACTGTAAGAGCAGTGAGACTATGGACTCTTTACTGTAAGAGCAGTGGAGCAGTGAGACTATGGACTCTTTACGGTAAGAGCAGTGAGACTATGGACTCTTTACGGTAAGAGCAGTGAGACTATGGACTCTTTACGGTAAGAGCAGTGAGACTATGGAACTCTGTCCCTGAGGAGGTGGTGATGGTAAGTTCACTATAAGAGATCAGGAGGGGCCTGGATGTATTTCTGGAGGTTATAATATTACAGGTTATAGTTACTAGAGAGGGGTCGCTGATCCAGGGAGTTATTCTAATGTCTGATTGGAGTTGGGAAGGAATTTTTTTCCCTAAAGTGAGGAAAATTGGCTTCTACCTCACAGGGTTTTTTGCCTTCCTCTGGATCAACTTGTAGGAAAACAGGAAGAACTGGATGGATGGAGGGCTTTTTTTGGCCTTATAAACTATGTTACTATGTTACTCTGTCCCTGATTGGCAATATTCCAATTTTTTGAGAGACTTTCAACCATTTTCATGCACAATCAGTCCCAACTCTCTTCTCCTTTTCTCATCATATATTTCAATTTCCTTCATTAATTTCATCCAACCACACTCAGCTTCCTTTAAAACTCAAACTTTTTATGTCACTTATCAACATACATTACTTTCTAAGGATCTAATTCGTGCATATATTTAACATCACCTTCTAAAGAATCAAAATCATCCACGTCCTAAAACTTTCCCTGAAACGTCCCCATGATAGTATAAAAATTCCTGACTTATGACTAGTATCTAAGATAAAAATATAAAAATTAGATATTAAATAGCCTGTATTCGGTATGTATTGCATAGTACCCTTTATCTACAATGTATACAATTCTCAACCCTTCTAAAGAAATGCCCAGCACAGACCCAAGTTTGCTCTAGGCAGGATATTTAACTCAATGCAGTGGGAAGATTTTTCCTTTATATTTCTGATGACAAGAAGGCTCAAATCTACAGTATCAGTAGTCCTATGATTGTAAGAACAGTTCCTTCAGTACAGTGGGCATTGACTCACTAAGAGAGAAAGACAGGGCTCAGTTCTATATAATAATCGGGCTTCAATTTGTCATCAGAAATAATACTATGACGTAAATATCTTCCTCTATGTCTTATTATTTCCACCCACCTATTTCCTTATGATAAGGGATTTATCTTAACACAAGTTAACTATAACCTGATTTCTTCAATAAACTAAGGTTTTATGGATCGGATACACACAGATCAGACCACACCTAGTTGAACTCCTTTATCCATTCAGGGTTTTATTTATTTAACCCTCATACATTCACACAAATCACTCAAGGAGTTTCATGTGTATACACAAAACATATATTTTATGGCCAGGTGGGGATGACTCAAAGAGTCGTGAGTAACAGTGCTCGCTGCATCATGATTCAGGCAAGAATCAAAGCCACTTTCCAAAATGTTACCCTCCCGGGACACTCTGGACGCCCAGAGCCGCTAGTCTAAATACAATCCTCAGACAGTAATGTCGCTCACCCAAGGTGACCATGACTGATATTTGTAAGAGACTTAACTCTTACTTTTGCAATACTTAGACATACAAAATAGACAGTTTACATACATACGGGGGTAGTGGTGAGTAGGTGTAATTACACCTAACTTCCCCATTCATTTCTATGGGAAGAATCGTTCCTATACAAGTCTATGGAAGCGATTCTTCCCATAGAAATGAATGGGGCGGTGAGGTGTAATTACACCTACTCACCACTACCCCCGTGTCGACCAGCGTGTAAACAGTGAAGAGGAGGCAGCGCTGATACGGCGCGCGCCTCCTCTTCAAACAGCTGATCGGCGGGGGTGCCAGGTGTCGGACCCCCGGCGATCTGATATTGATGACCTATCCTGAGGATAGGTCATCAATATTTATAACTCGGAGAACCCCTTTAACGTGCCTCCCTCACCTTCCATTGATAAATCATCTCATACAAAATCTCAAACCTCCTTACAATTTGCGCATTATCTATTAGCAGAGGATTTATATGATACTTGTTACACGCATCAGAGCGTGATTACACGTTTTATTCACATCCTCATAAACAGTACTCTAGGATAGACCTGATTATAGCTGATAAATGGTTCTTACAAAATATTACATCATCTAGTATCGGATCTATAACATGGTCCGATCACGCACCAATCTCATGCCAAATCTCGGAGGACTTCAATTAGACCTCGCATGCACCCTGGAGGACTAATAACCATCACTTATCTCTCCCATCCACCCAATCACAAATTAACGAAGCCCTTCAAGAATATTTCAAATTCAACTGCACTTCAGATGTCCAACCAACCATGATTTGGTGCGCTCATAAGGCTTTCGTAAGAGGTCATTTCATTCACATTTCAGCTTTCTTAAAAAAAACACAGGCGTTTACATACAGAACAACTGAGTTCATCCATCGCTACTCTAGAAACTGCGCACAAAAATAATCCCTCTCAAACTATATTTAACCAACTCAAAGATCTACACTATGAATTATACCAAATCTAACAAAGTAACTTTGAACTTAATTTGAGGAAATCCAAGGCCAAATATTACGCACACGGTAATAGAGCTAGTAAAATATTAGCCAATAATAACAAAACAGCCCATGACAGGAAGAAACTCCCATTTATCTATAATTCTCGTAGAGAGAAAATTATCAACCCTAAAGACATATCTAACACATTTGCTGAATACTATACCGACTTGTATAATTTGCAAAACAATAACGCAATCCCCCAACCGACTCCATTAATAAATTCCTCTCAGACATCTCACTGCCAAAACTTTCCCCTAATCAATAAACCTACTGAACTAGCAGAGATATCCAAAATTATTAAATCATCTAAAAATAACAAATCCCCAGGTCCAGACGGGCTTTCCAATGAATATTTCAAGACTTCTGAAGAGATACTTTTACCTCATCTTTTATCTACCTTCTCCCACATAATGACTACAGGTAACATACCACCGGAAATGCTTCAAGCTACTATAGTAGCTCTTCCTAAACCAGGATAAAATCCCGATCAACCAGGGAATTTTTGTCCTATTTCTCTACTAAATTTTTTAAATAAAGTTTTTATAAATGGAATGATATCAAACCAATTTCCAATCAATAATGGAACAAGACAAGGTTTCTCAATATCTCCTATTATTTTTGCGCTAATAATTTGGCAGAATGTATTAGAGCTCACTCACAAATTGCGGGTATGGAGATTGGCAACACAAATCATAAGATCGGCCTATTTGCCGATGACATTATATTGATGCTTACTAACCCTACAGTATCTCTACCCATTGTGAACCTTAAAACCCTTAACCCTTTCAGCCCCGGAGGTTTTTTTGGTTTTGCGTTCGTTTTGCGCTCCCTGCCTTGATACAGCCATAACATTTTTATTTTTCTGTTCACATAGCTGTATGAGGGCTTGTTTTTTTGCGGGACAAGTTGTACTTTCCAATTCCACCATTTAATATTATATATGGTGTAGTGGGAAGCGGGAAAAAAATTCCAAAAAAAATGCAATTCCGCCACAGTTTTACAGGTTTTTTATTTACAGCGTTCGATGTGTGCAGCCACCAGCCGGAGGGATATGTGAGTGAGATGGTAGGTAAGTTGTCACAGTGTACACGGTGTAGCCGGTGGTTCTACTCACGGTTGGTTGAATCTTCCCTGGGCAGTGTGCAGTTGTGTGGAGGGTGGACACGACTTCCCTCGGGGCACGCTCCATACGCAGGACTCCAGGATGGTCAGGTGAGGTGCCCTGGATGTTGAGTATGACCGTGTCGGACGGCTGGGCCCTGGTGTTTCGTGACGCCAGTGTCTTTTTAAAGGTAGACACACCCTTTGCAATGATGAGGAGGCAGTTATTAATCAAACAAGAGGTATCTTTACTTTTGCCTTGAGTTCATATAGTCACAATAACTGATGTTACAATTGGTTAAGGATAAGATGTCCTCTTTGGCTGGTAGGTGGTTATAATAGGTAGTTAGTTAGGCACTGTCTCTTTAAATCCTGTTACTTTCACTCCTAGTAGGATCTTCTGTAACTAGCCCTGGTTCTGGACAATATTATAGTAAGGTCACTTTCATAAGACCTTTCTTTTAGGATACTCTGTGGGGCAGGAATGACACGTCTGCACCAGAATATATAAAGGCGGCTACACCTCCCGGAGGGATCCAAAGTGTAGACCAATAAACAACTTGTACCTGGTTGCTGATACTGTAGTCAGATGCCGGAGGCTTCTCTTGACCACATGGGTGCTGGCAGAGTCCATGAAGACCGGGGACAGTCGATTACCTCTGTCAGGCTTGACAGTCCAAGAATATGTTCAGGGTTCTAGTAATTTAGCTGTTACTTGTCACTTGCTGTCCTGACAAGGCCGGTGTCAGAGGTAATGACAGCCTTTTCCTTTAGGAAAGGTTCTCCACTTTTCTTCCTCCTGCACAATACTTGGCTCCTCTTAACTAACTCCTTCCTCCTCTGTTATCTGCTTGTCTCCTCTGCTACTCTAACTTCCTGTTACTGGGCCTTATATAAAAGGTAGAATGCCACCATCTAGTGGTGGGAAATAATATTGCAGTACTCAGCCATAGAGGTTCTTATACCACATTCACATTAATTCACAAATACATAACAATAAAATGGCATTATATATAAGATATGACATGGCTATTTCAACATTTTGGAGTGTCCCCTTGTACACACTTTAGTGGGACACTACATGTGCGCTAAAACTGACCAGTTACTTTCATTCTACAGGTCAGTGCGAATCCTGCGATACCTAATATGTATAGTTTTTCTTGCATTTTGATAGTGATAAAATAATTATAAAGTTGGACATTTTTTTTTTTTAGTTCTTGACCCCTATAACTTTTTGGTATTTGTGTACGGAGCTGTACGGGGGCTCATTTTTTTCGGGGCGATCTTAACTTTTTATTGATACCATTCTTGGGTATATATGACTTTTTGATCGCTTTTTTAATTTTTTTTTTTTAAAAAGCGACAAAAAATGGCGTTTCGCTTTTTTCCATATGGGAATTTTTTATTTTTTTTTATAGTATGGGCGTTTTCGGGAGAGGGGGTGATTTGAACTTTTACGTTTTTTTTATTTATTTATTTTTTAAACTTTATTTATTTTTTTACACTTTTTTAATAGTTCCCATAGGGAACCATAAGAAGCAATCATCTGATTGCTTATATCATAGACTCCAATGCACTTACATTGGAGTCTAGGAGGATTTTACTGCTTTCCTATGGATCCTATTACACAGAAGGGCTCCATAGTAAAGTCTATGCAGTAGCCTCCTGTCATTTACTATGACAGGGGCTGCTGCAGGCACGTTCCGGCTCCAGTTAGAACCCTTAAAGGGTTTCTACAGTTTTTAAAAACTGATGATCTATCCTCTGGATAGATCATCAGCATCTGATCGGCGGGGGTCCGAAACCTGGGGCCCCCGCCGATCAGCTGTTTGAGAAGGCAGCGGCGCTCCAGGAGCGCCACGGCCTTCTCTGTGTTTTACCGCAGGCCCAGTGGCGTCACGACTAGTATCACTGGCCTGGGCGGGGCTAATCTCCATTCATGTGAACAGAGCTTAGCCCCGCCCAGGCCAGTGATACTAGTCGTGACGTCACTGGGCCTGCGGTAAACACAGAGAAACAGCTGATCGGCGGGGGCCCCGGGTGTCGGACCCCCGCCGAACAGATGCTGATGATCTATCCAGAGGATAGATCATCAGTTTTAGGCAACTGCAGAACCACTTTAAAGAGGGAATTAAGAATGACTTAAAGGGAACCTGTCATCTCCGAAACGCCCCCTGAACTAGAGTAAGCGGTGTATAGTGTAAGTGATGCTGAATCCGAATATGTAAGTTTTATCTTCATACTCACTTCCATTCTGACGCTGTGCTCCCACAAACCTGCCGTAAAATGCACTCAGTGGACTCTTCTTTGAGTCCTCCCCATTATGTGAGTGAGCACTGGAGTCCACTGAGTGCATTTTACTGCAGGTTTGTGGGAGCACAGCGTCAGAATGGAAGTGAGTATGAAGATAAAACTTACATATTCGGATTCAGCATCACTTACACTATACACCGCTTACTCTAGTTCAGGGGGGGTTTCAGAGATGACAGGTTCCCTTTAAGAAAATGAAAATACTTAAATATTACTTTATTATAAATATATTCCCAAATACCTTTCATTAGTTATAATGGTTCGTTTTGTCTGGGGAGCAATTATCAGGAGAAACAAAATGGCCGCCGTCTTATTAGTACACACAGAACCTGTCCTAATCACACAGAAGGACAAGTTACTTCACAACACTGAGGTAAAGAGCTGCCTCATCCTCCTCTCTGCTCTGCTTGTCAGGGATTATGATCCTGAATACAGATGATAAGATCTTCAGCTGAATCTCTGTAGGAATGGAGGTCATGAGGAGACATAAAGTACAGAGAGGAGGGTGGAGGTGTGGATAATGAGTAGCAGCTCTTGTCTGCAGTCACCTTTACCACAGTCTGTCCTGTCCGTCCTCTCTGTACTTCATGTCTCCTCATGAACTCCATTCCTACAGAGATTCAGCTGAAGATCTTATCATCTGTATTCAGGATCATAATCCCTGACAAGCAGAGCAGAGAGGAGGATGAGGCAGCTCTTTACCTCAGTGTTGTGAAGTAACTTGTCTTCCTGTGTGATTAGGACAGGTTCTGTGTGTACTAATAGGACGGCGGCCATTTTATTTCTCCTAATGATCGCTCCCCAGACAAAACGAGCCGTTATAACTAATGAAAGGTATTTGGGAATATATTTATAATGAAGTAATATTTAAGTATTTTCATTTTCTTAAAGGGAACCTGTCATCTCTGAAACCCCCCCTGAACTAGAGTAAGCGGTGTATAGTGTAAGTGATGCTGAATCCGAATATGTAAGTTTTATCTTCATACTCACTTCCATTCCAACGCTGTGCTCCCACAAACCTGCCGTAAAATGCACTCAGTGGACTCTTCTTTGAGTCCTCTCCATTATGTGAGTGAGCACCGGAGTCCACTGAGTGCATTTTACTGCAGGTTTGTGGGAGCACAGCGTCAGAATGGAAGTGAGTATGAAGATAAAACTTACATATTCGGATTCAGCATCACTTACACTATACACCGCTTACTCTAGTTCAGGGGGGGTTTCAGAGATGACAGGTTCCCTTTAAGAAAATGAAAATACTTAAATATTACTTTATTATAAATATATTCCCAAATACCTTTCATTAGTTATAATGGTTCGTTTTGTCTGGGGAGCAATTATCAGGAGAAACAAAATGGCCGCCGTCTTATTAGTACACACAGAACCTGTCCTAATCACACAGAAGGACAAGTTACTTCACAACACTGAGGTAAAGAGCTGCCTCATCCTCCTCTCTGCTCTGCTCGTCAGGGATTATGATCCTGAATACAGATGATAAGATCTTCAGCTGAATCTCTGTAGGAATGGAGGTCATGAGGAGACATGAAGTACAGAGAGGAGGGTGGAGGTGTGGATAATGAGCAGCAGCTCTTGTCTGCAGTCACCTTTACCACAGTCTGTCCTGTCCGTCCTCTCTGTACTTCATGTCTCCTCATGAACTCCATTCCTACAGAGATTCAGCTGAAGATCTTATCATCTGTATTCAGGATCATAATCCCTGACAGGCAGAGCAGAGAGGAGGATGAGGCAGCTCTTTACCTCAGTGTTATGAAGTAACTTGTCCTCCTGTGTGATTAGGACAGGTTCTGTGTGTACTAATAGGACGGCAGCCATTTTGTTTCTCCTAATGATTGCTCCCCAGACAAAATGAGCCAATATATCTAATGAAAGGTATTTGGGACTATATTTATAATGAAGTAATATTTAAGTATTTTCATTTTCTTAATTCCCGGAGAACCCCTTTAAGAAAATGGGCGACTTATTTATTTGTGATAGTAATAAATTGATTGAGTTCCACACGGGTTTACTTTCCCTGCATTCCCACCATATGTGCTCCATGTCTGCATTTACTAAGGAAGATCTCCAGCACACATGGGAGGATAAAGGGTACATTTTAGATAGTCTATGAGGTGTATAATACCATCTGTAGAGTATTTTTCTGGAAACATTTAGAGGAGACACATAAAATAGAAAACGCTGTATCCCATTGTTCAGGGGTTATAGTAGAATTTAGAGTTGTCTCCCATTTCCGAAGCAACGGGGATAATGGTGAATCCAACCTCTCCGTCATGAGGTGATAACTAAGAGACAAAGCTTTAAGAGTAGGAGACGGGTTACATAGTAACTTCATCATTTGGGAAGAATTAGCGGTAATAGGGAATTTCAAACCCGGCACAAAGTGTCTAATTTGTAGATATTTAAAAAACTCTCTTTGAGGGATTTTAAATTTGGAGCTCAGATCCGTAAACGAATCTAGAGTGTCTTTAGAATAAAGATCACCTAATTGTTTGATGCCTAAGTCAATCCAATTCAGAATGTACAGGTCTGGGATGCAATTCCCCACCGCTGCCAAAGGAATCTCAGAAAGGGAAATTTTAATATGATTTACCTTAGTGGAAAGCAAATTCCATATTTCGAGTGCAGCTTGTGTCGTATGGGGAATTTTAAAGGGATTCTCCGGGAATTAAGAAAATGAAAATACTTACATATTACTTTATTATAAATATATTCCCAAATACCTTTCATTAGTTATAATGGATCGTTTTGTCTGGGGAGCGATAATTAGGAGAAACAAAATGGCCGCCGTCCTATTAGTACACACAGAACCTGTCCTAATCACACAGGAAGACAAGCTACTTCACAACACTGAGGTAAAGAGCTGCCTCATCCTCCTCTCTGCTCTGCTTGTCAGGGGTTATGATTCTGAATACAGATGATAAGATCTTCAGCTGAATCTCTATAGGAATGGAATTCATGAGGAGACATGAAGTACAGAGAGGACGGACAGGACAGACTGTGGTAATGGAGACTGTATACAAGAGCTGCTGCTCATTATCCACATCCCCACCTCCTCTCTGTACTTAATGTCTCCTCATGGACTCCATTCCCACAAAGATTCAGCTGAAGATCATATTAAACTGTATTCAGGATCATAATCCCTGACAAGCAGAGCAGAGAGGATGAGGCAGCTCTTTACCTCAGTGTTGTGAAGTAACTTGTCCTCCTGTGTGATTAGGACCGGTTCTGTGTGTACTAATAGGACGGCGGCCATTTTGTTTCTCCTAATTATTGCTCCCCAGACAAAACGATCCATTATAACTAATGAAAGGTATTTGGGAATATATTTATAATGAAGTAATATTTAAGTATTTTCATTTTCTTAATTCCCGGAGAACACCTTTAACAATGGCACAAAGCTTACTCTCTATAGATATGGATATCCTTCCAGACTCCTTTTGAACAGTAATCATCCATGTGATTATAGCAACTAGAGTGAAAGTCGTTCAATATTGGGAAAACTCATCCCCTCCGCCACTGACGGAAATAGTAAATTCTGTTAACGACAATTATCTCTATGAGATGATTAACGCCTCAGTTTCCAACAAACTAGCTAAATTTAGAAATAAATGGCACTATTAGTTCCAATCTCAACAAAGTAAAATTGATTTTGTGATGAAGTGTGGGGGACTTTATTTCCCTTAATTGTTGCTCATACTGTAATGTTTACTTTTCTCTTCCCTCGAGTCCCTCTGTTAACGGGACTAAAGAGATTTTACAAGATTGGACTGTTGCTTGAATAAGACGATTCTTCTTGTATATAATACTTTATTTTTTTGTATATGCAAAATCTTAATCATTGCATGTAATATTTTATTATTGAAAACAATAAAATATATGTTAAAATAAAAAAATGATTGGCTTTTGTGGCCCGCCCCTCCAGAAATCACTAGTTGTGTGCTGTCTCCATATGTAGGAACCTTACAATCCTCAGGTTAGACAGATGACATGTCACTGCACACACGTGTATACACTGCACATGACGGCTCTTACCTTGTGATATAAGAGGCTGGTGCTCCTCCATTACATATCACTGCACACACGTGTATACACTGCACATGACGGCTCTTACCTTGTGATATAAGAGGCTGGTGCTCCTCCATTACATGTCACTGCACACACGTGTACACACTGCACATGACGGCTCTTACCTTGTGATATAAGAGGCTGGTGCTCCTCCATTACATATCACTGCACACACGTGTATACACTGCACATGACGGTTCTTACCTTGTGATATAAGAGGCTGGTGCTCCTCCATTACATATCACTGCACACATGTGTATACACTGCACATGACGGCTCTTACCTTGTGATATAAGAGGCTGGTGCTCCTCCATTACATGTCACTGCACACACGTGTATACACTGCACATGACGGCTCTTACCTTGTGATATAAGAGGCTGGTGCTCCTCCATTACATGTCACTGCACACACGTGTATACACTGCACATGACGGCTCTTACCTTGTGATATAAGAGGCTGGTGCTTCTCCATTACATATCACTGCACACACGTGTATACACTGCACATGACGGCTCTTACCTTGTGATATAAGAGGCTGGTGCTCCTCCATTACATATCACTGCACACACGTGTATACACTGCACATGATGGCTCTTACCTTGTGATATAAGAGGCTGGGGCTCCTCCATTACATGTCACTGCACACACGTGTATACACTGCACATGACAGCTCTTACCTTGTGATATAAGAGGCTGGAGCTCCTCCATTACATATCACTGCACACACGTGTATACACTGCACATGACGGCTCTTACCCTGTGATATAGAGGCTGGTGCTCCTCCATTACATGTCACTGCACACACGTGTATACACTGCACATGATGGCTCTTACCCTGTGATATAAGAGGCTGGTGTTCCTCCATTACATGTCACTGTACACACGTGTATACACTGCACATGACGGCTCTTACCTTGTGATATAACAGGCTGGAGCTCCTCCATCACATGTCACTGCACACACGTGTATACACTGCACATGACGGCTCTTACCTTGTGATATAAGAGGCTGGTGCTCCTCCATTACATATCACTGCACACACGTGTATACACTGCACATGACGGCTCTTACCTTGTGATATAAGAGGCCGGTGCTCCTCCATTACATATCACTGCACACACGTGTATACACTGCACATGACGGCTCTTACCTTGTGATATAAGAGGCTGGAGCTCCTCCATTACATGTCACTGCACACACGTGTATACACTGCACATGACGGCTCTTACCTTGTGATATAAGAGGCTGGTGCTCCTCCATTACATATCACTGCACACACGTGTATACACTGCACATGACGGCTCTTACCTTGTGATATAAGAGGCTGGTGCTCCTCCATTACATATCACTGCACACACGTATATACACTGCACATGACGGCTCTTACCTTGTAATATAAGAGGCTGGTGCTCCTCCATTACATGTCACTGCACACACGTGTATACACTGCACATGACGGCTCTTACCCTGTGATATAGAGGCTGGTGCTCCTCCATTACATATCACTGCACACACGTGTATACACTGCACATGACGGCTCTTACCTTGTGATATAAGAGGCTGGTGCTCCTCCATTACATGTCACTGCACACACGTGTATACACTGCACATGACGGCTCTTACCCTGTGATATAAGAGGCTGGTGCTCCTCCATTACATGTCACTGCACACACGTCTATACACTGCACATGACGGCTCTTACCTTGTGATATAAGAGGCTGGTGCTCCTCCATTACATGTCACTGCACACACGTGTATACACTGCACATGACGGCTCTTACCTTGTGATATAAGAGGCTGGTGCTCCTCCATTACATATCACTGCACACACGTGTATACACTGCACATGACGGCTCTTACCTTGTGATATAAGAGGCTGGGGCTCCTCCATCATGGCCTCCTTGTACAGATCCTTGTGTCCTTCTATATACTCCCACTCCTCCATGGAGAAATAGACAGTGACATCCTGACACCTTACAGGAACCTGACAACACAATGACACCGTCATCACCCAGACCCCTCCAGTGCTGTTACTGGAGAATTTCCCAGCATTCCCAGCAGTGTCACCTCTCCAGTCAGCAGCTCCATCATCTTGTGGGTGAGTTCTAGGATCTTCTGCTCATGTATCAGGGGGTGAGGCTCTGTGATGGGGTGAGGGGTCCTGCTCCGCCCTCCTGACTCCTGGAGATGGATGATGGGAGTCACACAGTCCCCCGATGTCTTCTTCACTATTGTGTACTCCTGTGGATGGAGAGAGACACTTAGGGAATAAACCCTTCAGGGGCCATGTGCTCTCCTCCGGCCCTTTCCTCCTGGGTACAACGTGCCTACTTACCTTCTCATGGCTCCTACAACATGACTATTGGTCACTGGTCACATGACACATCACTCACCATATTGGGGGCTGATCTTCAGGTTCTCCATTACTTGGAAGGTCTGGAGGCCGTTCTACAGGACCCTGGACTCTTCCTATCACTTCCTATGATGGATTCTCCTTCCCGATGTCTGACTTGTTACAGAATACAATAAAGAGGAGAGAAATCTAGAAAAGTTTACCTCTCCGCTCAGCAGGGAGATGATCTCCAAGGTGAGGTCTAATATTCTTCTGCTGATCTCCTTCCTGTCCATCCTTGGTGGTCATTCAGGAGAAGAGGAGAGAACTGGAGGAGCTGGAGGCTTCTAGTACTGCAGGCGCCTTTATGAGAAGAGGAGAGGAAATCATCCAGGGGACAAGACCAGATGTCACCTCCAGAACCGCACTTCCTGAGCCTGGAGGGGCCCCGCTTCTCAGAGCCCCCACCACATGGATTCCAGGGGCCCCAACATGGAGATTTCAGATAAATCCACAGGAGATAAATGTTGGATAGATGCAGGTCCCACCTCTTCAGGAGTAGAGGAGAGAACTGGAAGCTTCCAGTACTTCTAGCATATCTCCCAACCGCCCAGGATCCTGTGGGACAGTCCCAGAGTCCAGTGGCAGTCCCGCTACGGTGGAGGTATAACCCGCTCTCATGCAGTTTCCACAGAAAGCAGAGACAGCTGCCTGTAATGTTATTACAGTAATGATGAGGCAGAGAGTGGTCCGCTCCTGGCTCCATCATTCCTCCCCCCTGTAGAGCTCCACACTGCTGGTCTGTGCAGGGGGTGGGCCGGCAGTCAGCTGTATTCCTCTTCCTTCACAGACCAGCAGCTGCTTCTGCTGGGGAATGAGGTGATTATATGGAGTTTTTCTTTTTACTTCCCGTGAAGGGGTCACAATCCTGGGCATATTACTGTGAGTGGGGACATATCAGGGCATAACTACTGTGAGGGGGCACATATCTTGGCAAAATCTTTGAAGAGGTCACAATGTGGGCATAAATACTTTATGGTGGCATAAAGGGTGAATAATTACTATGTGGAAGCATATAGGGGACTGGGTGGGATTAGGTGTTTAGTTATTTTAGGCGGAGTTAGAGGCGTGGCCTACTACAGCAAAGATTTGTGCCCCTCTTCCTTCTTTTCAGAAATTGGGAGGTATGCTTCTAGGACCTGGGGTGATGTCACTGTCATGTGTTACTTTTTGCTGTTGAGCTACGCCTCCTACATTGATCACATGACTATGACATACTCACAGGTCCTTCTTGGCCTCTTATCCTCTCCACTGCTGAGCCCCGCCCCCTGTGCTGATCACATGATGCTGACATCATCACAGGTCCTTCACCAACTCTTATCCTCTCTACTGCTGAGCCCCGCCCCTGTACTGATCACATGACAGTGACATCACCGCAGGTCCTTCAGCTCTGGCAGTGCAGCAGATACTGAGCAGGTCCTGGTCGGTAGTCAGGGCTCTTGTTCTCTCTGGTATCAGCCATTCCTCCAGCCTGCAGGTAAGATGAGCTGTGAGGAGACAGTGTGGTGGAGAGCTCAGACATGTCACCTCTGGAGATTCTCCTCCATTACACACAGGAATCCTTCTCCGCTCCTCAGCTTAGTATGATGGGGGGAGGAGTAGTGGGGATAGTGGGGGTTGTCATCATTCGGTGGCTCCTGACTGTCCTGGTGAGGGGCCCCTGCATCCTGGTGGAGAATAAATGGAGCGGGGGCCCGGCATGAGCTCAGCTCTCTCCAGTCTCTTCTCTAGGAGTTCTGGACACAGCTGAGCACAGCCCAGAGGTGGGACCTGCATCTATCAGACATTTATCTCCTGTGGAGCCACCAGAAATCTCCATGTTGGGGCCCCTGGAATCCATGTGGTGGGGGCTCTGAGAAGCGGGGCCCCTCCAGGCTCAGGAAGTGCGGTTCTGGAGGTGACATCTGGTCTTGTCCCCTGGATGATTTCCTCTCCTCTTCTCATAAAGGCGCCTGCAGTACTAGAAGCCTCCAGCTCCTCCAGTTCTCTCCTCTTCTACTGCATGACCACCAAGGATGGACAGGAAGGAGATCAGCAGAAGAATATTAGACCTCACCTTGGAGATCATCTCCCTGCTGAGCGGAGAGGTAAACTTTTCTAGATTTCTCTCCTCTTTATTGTATTCTGTAACAAGTCAGACATCGGGAAGGAGAATCCATCATAGAAAGTGATAGGAAGAGTCCAGGGTCCTGTAGAACGGCCTCCAGACCTTCCAAGTGATGGAGAACCTGAAGATCAGCCCTCAATATGGTGAGTGATGTGTCATGTGACCAGTGACCAATAGTCATGTTGTAGGAGCCATGAGAAGGTAAGTAGGCACGTTGTACCCAGGAGGAAAGGGCCGGAGGAGAGCACATGGCCCCTGAAGGGTTTATTCCCTAAGTGTCTCTCTCCATCCACAGGAGTACACAATAGTGAAGAAGACATCGGGGGACTGTGTGACTCCCATCATCCATCTCCAGGAGTCAGGAGGGCGGAGCAGGACCCCTCACCCCATCACAGAGCCTCACCCCCTGATACATGAGCAGAAGATCCTAGAACTCACCCAGAAGATGATGGAGCTGCTGACTGGAGAGGTGACACTGCTGGGAATGCTGGGAAATTCTCCAGTAACAGCACTGGAGGAGTCTGGGTGATGACGGTGTCATTGTGTTGTCAGGTTCCTATAAGGTGTCAGGATGTCACTGTCTATTTCTCCATGGAGGAGTGGGAGTATATAGAAGGACACAAGGATCTGTACAAGGAGGCCATGATGGAGGAGCCCCAGCCTCTTATATCACAGGGTAAGAGCCGTCATGTGCAGTGTATACACGTGTGTGCAGTGATATGTAATGGAGGAGCACCAGCCTCTTATATCACAAGGTAAGAGCCGTCATGTGCAGTGTATACACGTGTGTGCAGTGATATGTAATGGAGGAGCCCCAGCCTCTTATATCACAGGGTAAGAGCCGTCATGTGCAGTGTATACACGTGTGTGCAGTGACATGTAATGGAGGAGCCCCAGCCTCTTATATCACAGGGTAAGAGCCGTCATGAGCAGTGTATACACGTGTGTGCAGTGACATGTAATGGAGGAGCCCCAGCCTCTTATATCACAAGGTAAGAGCCGTCATGTGCAGTGTAATACACGTGTGTGCAGTGACATGTAATGGAGGAGCCCCAGCCTCTTATATCACAAGGTAAGAGCCGTCATGAGCAGTGTATACACGTGTGTCCAGTGACATGTAATGGAGGAGCCCCAGCCTCTTATATCACAAGTAAGAGCCGTCATGTACAGTGTATACACGTGTGTGCAGTGATATGTAATGGAGGAGCCCCAGCCTCTTATATCACAAGGTAAGAGCCGCCATGTGCAGTGTATACACGTGTGTGCAGTGACATGTAATGGAGGAGCCCCAGCCTCTATATCACAAGGTAAGAGCCGTCATGTGCAGTGTATACACGTGTGTGCAGTGACATGTAATGGAGGAGCACCAGCCTCTTATATCACAAGGTAAGAGCCGCCATGTGCAGTGTATACACGTGTGTGCAGTGACATGTAATGGAGGAGCCCCAGCCTCTTATATCACAAGGTAAGAGCCGTCATGTGCAGTGTATACACGTGTGTGCAGTGACATGTAATGGAGGAGCACCAGCCTCTTATATCACAGGGTAAGAGCCGTCATGTGCAGTGTATACACGTGTGTGCAGTGACATGTAATGGAGGAGCACCAGCCTCTTATATCACAAGGTAAGAGCCGTCATGTGCAGTGTATACACGTGTGTGCAGTGACATGTAATGGAGGAGCACCAGCCTCTTATATCACAGGGTAAGAGCCGTCATGTGCAGTGTATACACGTGTGTGCAGTGACATGTAATGGAGGAGCCCCAGCCTCTTATATCACAAGGTAAGAGCCGTCATGTGCAGTGTATACACGTGTGTGCAGTGACATGTAATGGAGGAGCACCAGCCTCTTATATCACAGGGTAAGAGCGTCATGTGCAGTGTATACACGTGTGTGCAGTGACATGTAATGGAGAAGCACCTGCCTCTTATATCACAAGGTAAGAGCCGTCATGTGCAGTGTATATACGTGTGTGCAGTGACATGTAATGGAGGAGCCCCCAGCCTCTTATATCACAAGGTAAGAGCCGTCATGTGCAGTGTATACACGTGTGTGCAGTGATATGTAATGGAGGAGCACCAGCTCTTATATCACAAGGTAAGAGCCGTCATGTGCAGTGTATACACGTGTGTGCAGTGACATGTAATGGAGGCCATGTATTCTCCACAGATGGATCCAGGAGGAGATGTCCCCGTCCTCTGTATTCCCAGGACTGTCCAGAGGAGAAGGTCCAGAGAACCCTCAGGTAGATGGAGCTGAGCCCTATACACATCTATATAGGGGGGTCATAGATTGTGGGGGTCTCTTATGTGGATCTGTTAGATTTCCCACCTGTCTGCTGTATTGTACTGAATTGTTACAGATGACAAATCAGGGAGAAGATCTGACTGATATTAAAGTGGAGGATGAAGAAGAGAGGATGATGGGCGATCCCCCGTGTAAGAGTGAGGTGGAGGAGGACATTCCAGGAGATGTCACCACAGGTATGGAATCAGGAATGGAGAAAGTGACATCAGATTCTGTCCTTGGTGCCTTCAGGGCAGGAGGAGAATCTGATCACCGGCTGCTGCGCTGCTCTTTGATTGGAGATGTCTCCATCACATCATGAAGTCTTCTCCTTATCCAGGTGACATCTTCCCGACCATGTGACTTCCCCTCTTTGTTGCCCCACCCCCTTAGATAGAATGTGACAGTTTCTTTAAACTCTCTTTATGACTGAACGCCCAAGAAAACAGCACAACAAAAAAAATGCTGGAGATTTTTATGTTCTTTCAAAAAATAAAAAATGAAAAAAATCTAAACAATACTCTTACACTTCCTCTGCCAGTCAGGGGAATGTCAGCTCCAGTAAGCAGGGGGCCAGGAGAGCAGGGCAGGCCAGACAGGTGCTGGTAGTGGGCGACTCCATTATTAGGGGTACAGAGAGGGCAATCTGTCACAAAGACCGGGATCGTCGGATGGTGTGCTGCCTTTCAGGCGCTCGAGTTCGGCACATCGTGGATCGGGTTGACAGATTACTGGGAGGGGCTGGAAAAGATCCAGCAGTCATGGTCCATATCGGTACTAATGACAAAGTTAGAGGTAGGGGGAGTGTCCTTAAAAATGATTTTAGGGATTTAGGGCATAAGCTTAGGGCAAGGACCTCAAAGGTAGTGTTTTCCGAAATACTGCCTGTACCATGAGCCACACAAGAAAGGCAGCGGGAGATTAGGGAGGTAAACAAGTGGCTCAAGAACTGGTGTAGGAAGGAGGGGTTTGGGTTCTTGGAGAACTGGGCCGACTTCTCTGTCGCTACAGGCTCTACAGAAGGGATGGGCTGCACCTCAATGGGAGGAGAAGATGGCGAGAAGGCTGGAGGAGTGTTTAAACTAGGGACTGGGGGGGAGGGTAACTACATTATAGATGGGGAAGATAGTGCAGATAGAGACCTGGGGCAAGGTAATGGAACTGGGGGAGGAATGGAAGGAGGAACTAGAACAGATCAGAAGGAAAGGTGTAGGGTAAGAAATATACATCAACCTCTTAACTGTATGTACACTAATAGTGATGTGTGAGGAGGACTATGACATAGTGGGAGTAATTGAGACATGGCTGGATGATACCTATGACTGGGCAGTTAACGTACAGGGTTACAGTCTGTTTAGAAAGGATCGCCAAAACCGTAGAGGGGGAGGGGTCTGTCCGGAGAGGGGCGGGGTCTGCCTTTATGTAAAGTCCTGTCTAAAGCCCACACTCCGGGAAGATATAAGTGAGGGACATGAAGATGTGGAGTCACTGTGGGTAGAAAATAAATGGAGCCAAAAACAATAATAAAATACTAATAGGACTTTATTATAAACCCCCTAATATACCAGAGTCCACAGAAAATCTACTTCTAAATGAAATAGACGAGACGGCAAATCATAATGAGGTCGTTATTATGGGGGAACTCCGCAGATATAGACTGGGAAACTGAAACCTGTACATCTCATAAAGGAAACAGGTTCTTGGAAATAACTAAAGACAATTACCTTTCCCAACTGGTTCAGGACCCGACTAGAGGGACGGCCATACTGGACTTAGTATTAACCAATAGACCTGACAGAACAACAGATGTGCAGGTCGGGGGACACCTGGGAAATAGTGACCATAATATAATAACCTTCCAACTGTCATTAAAAAGAGCGTTTCTTCAGGGAGGAACAAAAATACCAAACTTCAAAAAAGCAAAATTTAGCCAACTAAGAGAGGCCATAGGCCTAACTAACTGGGACAAAGTCCTCAAAAATAAAAATACAGCCACAAAATGGGAGATTTTTAAAAGCATCCTAATATCTAATTGTGAGAGGTACAGACCTTATGGGAATAAAATAATAAGAAACAAGAAAAAACCAATGTGGATAAACAGAACTGTAAAGAAAGCAATAAATGACAAAAAGAAAGCATTTAAATCACTAAAACAGGAGGGGAGCGAGGAAGCATCGAAAAACTATAAGGAAAAAAATAGAATATGTAAAAGACAAATAAAAACAGCCAAACTAGAGACCGAGAGATTAATCGCCAAAGAGAGTAAAACTAACCCTAAAATGTTCTTCAATTATATAAATGGTAAAAATTATAAACTTGAAGGTATCGGCCCCTTACAGAGTAATGAGGGGGGAGTTGCAGAGAGCGATGAGGAGAAAGCAAAGCTACTAAATAACTTTTTCTCCACTGTATTCACTGAGGTAAATAAACTCAGATGAAATGCAGAATATAAAAGTAAATTCCCCATTAAAAGTGCCCTGTCTGACCCAGGAAGAAGTACAGCGACGTCTTAAAAAGATTAAAATAGACAAATCGCCAGGACCAGATGGCATACACCCCCGTATCCTAAGAGAATTAAGTAATGTCATAGCCAGACACTAATTTCTGATATTTAAGGACTCTATACTGACAGCGAGTGTTCCACAGGATTGGCGCATAGCAAACGTGGTGCCAATATTCAAAAAGGGTCCAAAAACAGAGCCCTGAACTATAGGCCGGTAAGTTTAACATCTGTTGTGGGTAAACTGTTTGAGGTTTTTCTAAGAGATGCTATCTTGGAGTACCTCAATGAAAATAAGCAAATTACTCCATATCAGCATAGCTTCATGAGGGATCGGTCATGTCAAACCAATTTAATCAGTTTCTATGAGGAGGTAAGTTCTAGACTTGACCGCGGCGACTCAATGGATGTCGTATATCTGGACTTCTCCAAAGCATTTGACATTGTACCACATAAAAGGTTAGTATTTAAAATGAGAATGCTTGGCCTAGGAGAAAATGTCTGTATGTGGGTAAGTAACTGGCTCAGTGATAGAAAACAGAGGGTGATTATTAACAGCACAGATTCAGATTGGGTCACTGTCACTAGTGGGGTACCACAGGGGTCAGTACTGGAGGGGTCACTGTCACTAGTGGGGTACCACAGAGGTCAGTACTGGAGGGGTCACTGTCACTAGTGGGGTACCACAGGGGTCAGTACTGGAGGGGTCACTGTCACTAGTGGGGTACCACAGGGGTCAGTATTGGGCCCTATTCTCTTCAATATATTTATCAATGATCTTGTAGAAGGCTTGCACAGTAAAATATCAATATATATTTTTGCAGATGACACTAAACTGTGTAAAGTAATTAACACAGAAGAGGACAGTATACTGTATATATACTACAGAGGATAGTATACTGTATATATACTACAGAGGATAGTATACTGTATATATACTACAGAGGACAGTGTACTGGATATATATACTATAGAGGACAGTACACTGTATATATACTACAGAGGACAGTATACAGTATATATACTACAGAGGACAGTGTACTGGATATATATACTATAGAGGACAGTACACTATATATACTACAGAGGACAGTATACTGCTACAGATGGATCTGGATAGATTGGAGGCTTGGGCAGAGAAGTGGCAGATGAGATTTAACACTGACAAATGTAAGATTATGCACATGGGAAGGAATAATGCAAGTCACCAGTACATACTAAATGGTAAAACACTGGGTAACTCTGCCATGGAAAAGGACCTAGGAATTTTAGTGAACAGCAAACTAAGCTGTAGAAACCAGTGTCAGACATCTGCTGACAAGGCCAATAAGATAATGGGTTGCATCAAAAGGGGCATAGATGGCGGTGATGAGAACATAGTCCTGCCACTTTACACATCACTAGTCAGACCACACATGGAGGACTGTGTACAGTTCTGGGCTCCTGTGAACAAGGCAGACATAGCAGAGCTGGAGAGGGTTCAGAGCAGGGCAACTAAAGTCATAACTGGAATGGGTGGACTACAGGACCCAGAAAGATTATCAAAATTAGGGTTATTCACTTTAGAAAAAAGACGACTGAGTGGAGATGTAATAACTATGTATAAATATATCAAGGGGTCAGTACAGAGATCTCCCATCATCTATTTATCCCCAGGACTGTGACTGTGACGAGGGGACATCCTCTGCGTCTGGAGGAAAGAAGGTTTGTACACAAACATAGAAGAGGATTCTTTACGGTAAGAGCAGTGAGACTATGGACTCTTTACGGTAAGAGCAGTGAGGCTATGGACTCTGTAAGAGCAGTGAGACTATGGACTCTTTACGGTAAGAGCAGTGAGGGCTATGGACTCTGTAAGAGCAGTGAGACTATGGACTCT
>ONZH01007892.1:0-62489 GCA_900303285.1 Rhinella marina | reverse complement strand
TACCTAATATGTATACTTTTCTTTTTTCCCCTTTTTTACAATTTCTTTTTACTTTATTTTGGGAAAAGTTTCCTTTTTTTTTACTTGAAACATTTTTGTAAAACTTTATTTTTTTTTTACTTTATTTAACTTTTGGGGGTCTGATCCCCTTTACAATGCATTACAATACTTCTGTATTGTAATGCATTGGCTGTAAGTGTATTACTCAATGTAATACACTTACAGCCTGCTTCCTGTGTGCGATCCAGAGGGCTGGATCGCACAGGCACGCAGGGATAGCAGCCACGATGCCTAAGGAAGGCATCTGGCTGCTATCCTAGCCATCGGGTCCCCGTCACAGCAGCGCGGGGACCCGATGGCCCCCCCGCTCGCCATCGTGACATGCCGCATGCCTCATGTGCCGCGGTCAGCGCTGACCGCGGCACATGAGGGGTTAATGCGCCAGCATCGGTGTTTTCATATATACAGTACAAACCAAAAGTTTGGACACACCTTCTCATTCAAAGAGTTTTCTGTATTTTCATGACTAGGAAAATTGTAGATTTACACTGAAGGCATCAAAACTATGAATTAACACATGTGGAATTATATACTTAACAAAAAAGTGTGAAACAACTGAAAATATGTCTTATATTCTAGGTTATTCAAAGTAGCCACCTTTTGCTTTGATTACTGCTTTGCACACTCTTGGCATTCTCTTGATGAGCTTCAAGAGGTAGTCACCTGAAATGGTTTTCACTTCACAGGTGTGCCCTGTCAGGTTTAATAAGTGGGATTTCTTGCCTTATAAATGGCGTTGGGACCATGAGTTGTGTTGGGCAGAAGTCAGGTGGATACACAGCTGATAGTCCTACTGAATAGACTGTTCGAATTTGTATTATGGCAAGAAAAAAGCAGCTAACTAAAGAAAAACGAGTGGCCATCATTACTTTAAGAAATGAAGGTCAGTCAGTCCGAAAAATTGGAAAAACTTTGAAAGTGTCCCCAAGTGCAGTCGCAAAACCCATCAAGCGCTACAAAGAAACTGGCTCACATGAGGACCGCCCCAGGAAAGGAAGACCAAGAGTCACCTCTGCTGCGGAGGATAAGTTCATCTGAGTCACCAGCCTCAGAAATCGCAGGTTAACAGCAGCTCAGATTAGAGACCAGGTCAATGCCGCACAGAGTTCTAGCAGCAGACACATCTCTACAACAACTGTTAAGAGGAGACTGTGTGCAGCAGGCCTTCATGGTAAAATAGCTGCTAAGGACAGGCAACAAGCAGAGGAGACTTGTTTGGGCTAAAGAACACAAGGAATGGACATTAGACCAGTGGAAATCTGTGCTTTGGTCTGATGAGTCCAAATTTGAGATTTTGGTTCCAACCACCGTGTCTTTGTGCGATGCAGAAAATTTGAACTGATGGACTCTACATGCCTGGTTCCCACCGTGAAGCATGGAGGAGGAGGTGTGATGTGTCGGGGTGCTTTTCTGGTGACACTGATGGGGATTTATTCAAAGGCATACTGAACCAGCATGGCTACCACAGCACCTTGCAGCGGCATGCTATTCCATCTGGTTTGCGTTTAGTTGGGCCATCATTTATTTATCAACAGGACAATGACCCCAAACACACCTCCAGGCTGTGTAAGGGCTATTTGACCAAGAAGGAGAGTGATGGGGTGCTACGCCAGATGACCTGGCCTCCACAGTCACCAGACCTGAACCCAATCGAGATGGTTTGGGATGAGCTGGACCGCAGAGTGAAGGCAAAAGGGCCAACAAGTGCTAAGCATCTCTGGGAACTCCTTCAAGACTGTTGGAATACCACTTCAGGTGACTACCTCTTGAAGCTCATCAAGAGAATGCCAAGAGTGTGCAAAGCAGTAATCAAAGCAAAAGGTGGCTACTTTGAAGAACCTAGAATATAAGTTGTTTCACACTTTTTTGTTAAGTATATAATTCCACATGTGTGGAAAATAACTAGAGAATTTCTCAAAAATTCGACTCAGATGGTTCGCCAAATTTCCCAAAAAGATTTTATTAAATCCCAATTTATTAGTGATGAATCTTGTTACAAAAACAGCTATTTCCTGGCTGCTGAGAGCCTGTATAGTAATTTAGAACACTGTACATTGCAGAAACATGCACAGGGAGTCCGTGCTTTGATAGTGAAACAGTACTGTGAAACAGTACTCAGCCTTACAGGTCAATGTTAGCGTCAGGTATAAAGAACCATGCAATGGCCCAAGATTCTACTATAGAGTGAAAGAGCGCACTTCTTTTACACTGTCGTTAGCTGATTCCGCATAGGTTTCTACAGAACCTGTTCTGTTAAACACTGAGACAAGTAGTGTCCCCCTGACAGAGTGGAGAGGGTGTCAGGTATAAGTTTGTCACAAAAGAAGAGGGTATATGAGTGGCTCACCACTAGAGACCAATGGTTGTTTGGGGTGCTCTTATCCTGGCCTACCCACAGCCAAAGGGAATATACTTAGAAATTGTTGTCAATTATGGACGAGCACACCCTATATCTGGTTGAAAGGGTCTATAGAGGTATTTATAGGATAATATACTATTATATATGCAATGGATAAATTGGGTGGTGAATCCAGTAAATAAATTTGAGTAATGTATATAAAAATGTATATATTTATTAATGGTATAAAATGGAATTTTTTTTTTTAAATATATGTAATAAATTTTTTTAAAAAAGAGAAAAATTATGTAAAAAAAGAGAGATAAAAGTATGAACATTACACAGATTTGTACATATATATATATATATATATATATATATATATATGTTTTTAGGCGCATATATGTGTATGCATATGTGTATGAAGTTCATTCAGTATCTGGAAAATATGTTAAAAAGAAATCTTTTGTGAGCGAAGAGTTCCTTTGTGGATAAATCCTTGTAGGTTAATGTCTTTATGAATAGTCCTTCTGTATCCTTATTAACAATCCTGCTGTAGTAATAGGTGACAAAAAGTAGCAAAATGTAGAAAAAGACTGTCGCTAAAATAAATTGTCGCTAAAATAAATTGATAATGCGCTCAGTTCATTAGAATAGTATGCAGTTTATACATTTAGTATGTTACCCACTCATTGATGGACTCGGTGGGGAGCACTGTTCATTCAGCTCAGTTGATATAATATATAGGAAACAACACATAAAACACAAAATGCTAATTCACCTCACAAGGACACGTATATATACTTTCCAAGTAGTACAGTAGGATATCCCATAACCAACCCATTTTATTTATGCACTGAATCCACACTGGCTAACACACTAAATATTCACATAAAAGAACTGTCATTCATAATAACACCCTCACCCCTATCTACACATAAGAAATCAAGACACTTAAATATCTATCATTATATGAGACTATACTACTTATAAAATAAAATAGCGTAATGATTCAGATTCTAGTTCCAATCCATTTTTCTTTTGAGACTACACAACAGGTGAATCCAGATTTCTAATCCAGGCCATATCTTTGAAATTACATGTTAATTAGATCTCACTATTTAAGGTTTGCCAGACCCAGAGTCCAGTTACTTTTGCCACTGAGGAAGGGGCAGGCAAATACGCCCCGAAACGCACACTGTTCACCATCCCACCCGTGTGCAGACAGCCGGGCGTTTTGTGGTTGAGCATCAACTGAGCTGAATGAACAGCGCTCCCCACCGAGTCCATCAACGAGTGGGTAACGTACTAAATGTATAAACTACATACTATTCTAATGAACTAAGTGCATTATCAATTTATTTTAGTGACAACTTATTTTAGTGACAGTCTTTTTCTACATTTTGCCACATTTTGCTACTTTTATTTTAGCGACAGTCTTTTTCTACATTTTGCCACATTTTGCTACTTTTTGTCACCTATTGACAAAATTCACCTATTCACCTATGACTATTCATAAAGATATTAACCTACAAGGATTTATCCACTAACAAACTCTTGCCTCACAAAAGATTTCTTTTTAACATATTTTCCAGATACTGAATGAACTTATATACTATTACTATGTTATATAGGTCCTACCAGATGGACACAACTGTATAATCTATATTTATTCCATAGATACCAGCGCTGGTTTATAATATATATATATATATATATATATATATATATATATATATACATATATGCGCCTGAAAACAAATTTTTTTTCATTTTATACCATTAATAAATATATACATTTTTATATACATTATTCAAATTTATTTAATGGATTCACCACCCAATTTATCCATTGCATATATAATAGTATATTATCCTATAAATACCTCTATAGACCTTTTCAACCAGCTCGTCCATAATTGACAACAATTTCTAGGTATAAGTTTGTGTTGATGTCATTGTTTATTTTTAACTTCTTCTCATCCGTCATAAGGACAACCACAAAAAACGGATCCTGTCTTTTGAGCATTCCCCTTCACATGGTCAGCATTTGCTCAGTAACCCATCAGTATTGCTAAGGCCAAAAAGAAAACAGGAGTGAATGTAAAAAACAGAGATGCCACGTGAATCACGCTTCCAAATCATGATCCAATCCTGATGCAAAATAGGAACCATGTAATATAGGCCTCACGATTGCTCCAAAGACAGGATCCATTATGATTCTCATTTTTTTTTATCCTTCTGACAGATCAGAAGAAGGTTAAAATAAATGGTGGTCAACAATGCTAAACAGGGACAATAGTGGCCCAGTGACAGAGTGGTGAGGTGGCAACAGCATAAGGAGTCAACACAGTGGACCAGTTACAGAGTGGTGAAGTGGGGGGCAAAAGCAGTGGCAGTAACAGCACAAGATGGTGAGTGGCAGTAGGAGAACATGGCTGCGGGTGTGTGGCATCAAGCGGATGGCAACATTCGAATAATGGCTGATGCAGGTGTTCAGAAGGAATGGGTCTCTTTTGACAAAGTTTGGGTGTGGCATCGAGAATAATCTAATCTGATTGATATTAAGTGTGGATAATGCCTCCCTCCTCCTGCTCCTCCTCTCCTGTCACTTGTGCAGAAAAACCACCCACTCAGGTGGCCGTGAGATCTAGGCATCATGTTTCCTGCAGCCTAAGAAGGGTCTGCTTTGCAGTGTAAGAGTGGATGAAGTGCCTGCACACCTGGCCATTTTCACAATGTCTTGCAGATGGGTGGAAGACTTCAGGAACCGCTTTACAACCAGATTAACCACGTTCACAATGCAGGGAGCATGGCTCCCACAGCTTGAGACTGTGGAGGCGGCAGTGCCATCACCTGGCCAAGTTGCTGGTGGCTGGGCAGGAACCACATTTACCCAGTGGGCCATAAAGGACACATATTGTCCTTGATTGTTGCAGCTCCACATGACAGTGCTGCCGTGAACTTTAGAAGACACCAACAGGCTTGAGGACTGGCTCACCTTCTGTTCAACATATGTGTGCAGGGCTGGTACTGCCTTTTTGGAGAAGTAATGACAGCTTGAGAATCTCCACCTTGGCTCGGCACACACCATCAGTTCTCTGAAAGGTGCAGAGTCCACCACATTAAAAGGGAGGGACTGTAGTTGGCAAGAAGCACGTTCAGCTTCAGCACCGCTAGATGAGTGCACACATGCTATTGTCTATTGGAATCACCTCTGGGATCAATTACTGATGAAATGAGGAGAAGCAGGAGCATCAGGACCAGTAGATAATGGGAATAGAAACAAAGCTCCCTTCTGCTGAGGTGGTGGAGCTTGACTTGCGGAAAAGGTGTGCAGGTCATTGGCTGATGATGCTGTTGCAGCCTCAGGCTGTACCACTACATTAGTGCTATGGTTTTCCCAGGCCACTATATGGTGATGCTGCATGTATTGATGCAGGGCCATCGTGCCAACATTGGCACACTGGCCACTCTTCACCTTCTGACCACAGATTCTGCAAATGGCCATGCAGACGTCTTCCGGCGGTTTGATGAAAACTTGCCACACCACCGAGTATGGCATTTTCCCCCCACCACTCCATGCTGACTGACTGCTACCACTGTCTCCATGAACCCTTGCACTGCTACTTCTTTCTGGACAGGTAGGCTACAGCGCAGCAGGCGGTCTACCCAGGGCATGTTTGGCTCCCGACCTCCCACTGCTGCCAACCTGCTGACACACGACTATGCTACCACCCTGCTGACTCAGCCGCTGCCTCAGGCGCAAGCTGCCACCCTCTTCTACTAATGATGAAGAGGGTGTCTCAAATTCACCCCATAAGCAAGGATGAATGGACGTACTTTTATATATTTAAAATTAACACACAGCAAAACTGGTTGTATCAGACTGCAAATTCACCCAATAATAGATGCTAGGATTACTGCAATTATTGTTTAAAACAACCTAAATTCTGTAGTAATAGATCACTTTTAGTAACCCTCAATCAGTGCAGCAAGGTATAATATAATAGCTCATATTACCCAGGCTTCACACTCTCTTACTGGCCCCTGATCTCTCCCTACAGTGTGGATAATGCCTCCCTATCCTTTCCCTACACTATGAATAATCTTTCCCTGAACAGCTCAATTGCTTTTTTTTTTTTTTTTTTTTTTTTTAAATAAAGTCTTTTCAAAACACTGTCCCTAGTGCCTAAAAAGTCTCTAAAAAAAAATGTGATTCATTACCACGAAGTGCAAGGAAATTTGATTTCGGGACAAATCAAATTTTTCCTGAAATTATGATCAAATTCCACTTCATCAACTTTGATTCGCTCATCTCTAAAAATCACCTTACAGTCATTGCCTTGACCATGGACCAACGTATTCTAGAATCAAATGTGAGGCCAAATGTGAAGTTTGACAGAAAATGGGTCAAGCACACACACAAATCTACAACAGAATGACTGAAAAATAAAACAATCAATTTGCAATGGCAATGCAGTTGAGACGTCAACCCAATTGAAATGCTGTGGTGGGACTTTAAGACAGCTGCGTTTAAACAAATGCCCACAAACCCCTATGAACTGAAGCAACCTTGTAAAGAAGGGTGGACCAAAATTTCTCCATAACTATGTAAGATTGATAAAGACATACAGAAAATGATTACTTCAAGTTATTTCTGATAAAGGTGGTTCTGTAAGCTATTGATTTATGGGGTGTTCTTAGTGTTTTACACATGCTTCATGTTTTGTTGAATAATGAAATGGTGAAATCTGCTGTGTATTGCATTTGCTTAATTTTAAGACCTTCTAAGAACTAGTGGGCACATTTATTAAGACCAAAGTTTTAGATGTCAGTCTTAGTAAACCCCATGGATCTGCCAAAGTTATGAAGAGGAAAAGGATCCTCCTGGAGGATCCTCAGCCAGTTCTAAATGTAAGACAGCTTCCTAGCTGTCTTACATTTAGACCATTTTCTATGCCTAAAACAGGCATAGAAAATGGTAAATGAGACGGCCCTTCCCCGCCCCCTTAAGGTAGACCTCCACAGCAACTGCCCCTTTAACAGTGACTGCCACAGTAACCGGCTCCCTTAACAGTGACCTCCACTGTACCCTCTCCTTTAACAGTGACCTCACAGTACTCTGCTGCCTTAACAGTGACCTCCACAGTAGCGGCCCCTTTAATAGTGGTCTCCACAGTCCCCTGCTCCCTTAACAGTGAACTCCACAGTGCCCACCCCTTTAACAGTGACCTCCACGGTGGACTGCCCCCTTAACAATAACATTCAAAGCGCCCTCCCCTTTAACAGTTACTTCCACAGCAGCCAGCCCTTTATTTGTGACCTCCACAGTACCCTGTCTTGTTAACAGTGATTTCCACAATAACCCACCCCCCTTAACAGAGACCTCCACAGCTCCCATCCCTTTAACAGTGACTGCCTTAAAAGTGACCCCCCACAGCGGTTGCACCTTTAATAGTGACCTCCACAGTCCCCTGCCTCCTTAACAGTACCCTCCACAGTGCCTGCCCCTTTAACAGTGACCTCCACAGCATCCCATCCCCTTAACAATGATTTCTACAACACCCTGCCTGCTGCAGTGGCCTCTACAGCAATCTGCCTCTTAAAACTGACCTCCACAGCAGCCTGATCCCTTAACTGCGACCTCCACAGCACTCCGTTTCCTTAACAGTGTCATCCACAGCGCCCTGCCCCTTTAAAGGTGACCTACAGCAGTGAAGAAAAATTACTTGGGTGTTATGGAAACCTGGCGTTTACGTGGAGACTAAGGGCCTGCGAGCTTTTATTGGCTGATAAGGGTCATGTGATCGGGTGTATGGCAGTTGGGTTATGAGGAGAAAGACCTGTAGCCTTCTATTGGCTAATATAGGTCATGTGGTGGTGCCTTATTTGCATTTTTTGGGAACATCTCAGGAACGGTATGTGCTAGAGAGCTTAGACTTGGTCTAAAACCTTCCCGGACACCTGATGTACCAGTGTTCCAAATTTCGTGAATGTAAATGCAACATTGTGGATTCCTTTAGTGGACATATACACATACATACATACATACATACATACATACATTCATTTTTATATATCAAATATATATGTAGCTGATAGCGAACAGCAGATAATGGGTGATGTATTATATATAATAGTGGCTGATACAGTGACACAGTACTGATCAGGAATACACAGTTAGCTTGCATGCAGGTACTTGATAGGTATATGAATAGTCGGATGTCTAACACAATCTATATATAATTGCTGCACTGTCCTGTGAATCACAGAGATATTGTCCAGGAGGCTAATGGGAAGTTGAAACACACAGAAGGCTCCATGTTAGACCATGAGACATGAGACGAGACTGAGCATGCTCTGTGGAGTACTGGGCTGTGAATGATGATGTAATAGTTGTGGGCATGGAGCAGAGCTGCTGGGAGGGGCAGTGGGAGAATACAGAGAAGAGCTGCTTTTATCATTTCTGACACTCCCACAACCAGGAAGTGTAGAAGCAAAAACAAATACCCCATAGGAGAACTGAGGGGAGCTCTGCTGCATGAAAAAATGCATCAAGGTGCTCATATAGTTTTAGTCTATTATATAATAAGCAACTGCAGTATTTTTTCTTTTCCTAGACTTGGAAAACCCCTATAAGCAAGAGTAACAGCTCAAGAACAGGAGCAGTCAGAAAAGCATCAAAATCCAAAATTATTTTTTATTGAAATGCTGTTATTGTATAAATATATAGAATTTGGATATTCATATTACTTTCTCACTGCTCCTTAGAGTTGGTACATAATGATCAAGCTATATATTTTCCTATTATAGATGGTCTTCTGACATATGATACAAAAAAGATTCATATGGACTTCCAGGATCTTGGCTATGAAACCTGTGGAAAGAGTGAAAATGAAATAGACCGAGAAGAAACAACAAGTCCAGGTGATTGTACTGTACATTGATAATGTAAAATGGCTCACCCCCTTTTGGGTAGTTTTTGGCAAAACCCCATCCTAGCCAGACCTGCAAAAGGGAAACATACTTACCTGCTCCCCACCCTTTAGGTCCTGGATCCTTCGCTTGGGTCCTCATCTGCTTTGACTTTGCTGTAGCCAGTCACTGAACACAACTGTGATCTATACCCCTTGCATCAAAGGACTGATGCAAAGGAAGCAGGTCACTACTGTGGACAGTGATTGGCTGCAGCTGTATCAAAGCGGATGTTGACAGCGGTGTACCTAAGCGTAGCAGCCAAGCATGGTGAGTGAAGGACGCAGCAGTGGGGAGCAGGTAAGTATACTTCCCTTTTGTAAGTCTGGCCAGCAGGGAGTTTCCCCCCCAAAAAAAACAAAAGGTGTCCAATCTTTTTAATTTCTAATCTGTAATATGAAGCAAAACTTTAGCAATATATGAACTATTTATGAAGTCCTCAACGTATTAATAATGGAACTGCTGACACTCATTCTCTGGAATAGTCCCTAAAAAAAGAATTCAAGCGGCATTTGCTGACAATCTTTTAACATATGTAGTCTTTACCCTATTTAGTCTGTACTATGCACAATATATCCCCTGGCCTTTAACCACTTCCCTACCAATGATGTAATAGTACCTCTCAGCGGGAGGTGACTTACCGCAATTTGACATACTATTACGTCATGCTGATCGAACGGGGGCCCGGCAGTCACTGTATCAGCAGCATAGAGTGCAGCCTGGGTCTGTATTTTTTGAGTATTAATTTCATACCCAGTTTTTTAATTACCAGTGAAATTGCTCCTCTTTAGGGTTTTTAGGATGAGAAAAAAAACAATGGTAAGATTATCTCCTGAATTCTATGGAAATTAGTGACCACTTTAGGATGAAAGCTAGGGTCCAACCTAAGGGGAATCCTATCAGCAGAGATGGAAAGATACAACTCTCTTGAGAATAGAGCCTTGATTTCCCCTAAACGTCTAGCTGAGGTGATGGTTATATGGAAAGTCGTTTATAATGATAAATGCTAAATAGAGCAATTTCCTAGGGGCTCAAAGGGAGGCCCTGTTAATCAGTTAAGCACTGTATTTAAATCCCACTGGCCAGTAGGAGAAATAAGAAGCGGTCTAATCCTAGATGCCGCTCTCATGAATCTCTTAATCCAACTGTGGTCTGCTAATGAGATATCATAGAACAAACTTAAAGCTGAAATCTGGACCCTTAGCTTACTAGGTCTTAAACCAAGGTCTAGGCCGTTTTGTACAAAATCTAAGATTTTCTCCAATCCAGCTACAAAATTTCTTCCATATTTTTAAATATATTTTTGAAGTAACTTTCTTTCTACTAGATGTGTGTGTGTGCAGATGACTTTTTCCAATAGGCCTTGTTGTCTCAGCATGTTGCCCTCAGGACCCAGGCTGTCAGTTTAAAAATTCTCGGATTTGGGTGATGGATCGATCCCTGGAGAAGCATGTTTTCCTAATAGGGAAAGATCCAGGGGTCTTAAAAATACATTTGTTTTAATGCTGGGAACCAGCTTCTTTTGGACAAGTATGGAGTTATCAGGATTACAGTAACCGGGTCCCGAAGAATTTTCTGCATTGTGCGAGGTATCAGCGGAAAAGGAGGGAAGGCATATGCTAGGTCCCAGGACCATTTTATTGAGAAGGCATCTACTGCTAGATTTTCTCTCGGATTTAGAGAGCAAACATTTTTTACTTGAGAATTTCTTTTGGACGGAAAGAGGTCTACTTAAGGGGGATCCCATCTTGACACTATTTTTTGGAATAGAAGAGTATTTAAAGACCATTCCCCTGGGTCTAATTTCTTCCTGCTTAAATAATCTGCCTCCAAATTTTGAGAACCTCTGAGATGCAATGCCGTGAGAGACGGGGTGTTTTTTTTTACTGCTCAGGAGATAATTTTTCCTGCCTTGGACTCCAAGGTTGGTAATCTTGTGCCTTCCTGATGTTTTAAGTAGGCTACAGTTGTAATGTTGTAGAAAACCTGATATATCGATTTTTTAGGATGTATTCTGTCTTTTTTAAAGCATACCAAAGTGGTGAAAGTTCTCTGTAATTTGATGAACGGTCGCTTGTAATTTTGAAGAAAAAACCTTGAAATAGAAAAAAGCTTACCTTTGCACCCCATCTCGATCTGCTTGCATCTATCAGGATTTGGATTTTTTGTGGATGGACAGAGTGTGATAAAATGCACCCTGTAGCCCCGCCCTGCGCGTGCTTACGTGGGGATCACGCGGTACGGTTCAATCCTACGCTATAAACACGTGATGTTCCATGCCCCCTCGGGATGTGTAAAGTTATGTACAGCACAGTTTTCCTCAGATGCCTCCTGTCCACGCTGGCACAGGAAGGCACAGAAAGGGAGAGAGAATAGCCCACGTGATCCCTGCGTGGCGCTATGCTCGCTTGCAATCCTGACCAGCTGAGAGACCCTTTTCGCTATCACCAGTGAAACCGAGTCTATCAGCCCAGTAGTACTGCCACCAGCTCTCGTATGATATAATTCCAGTCCGTTAACGGATTATTTTGTGTCAAGAGCCAACCCGGGGTAGCATATAACAATATTACCAAGAACACGGACCAATATTACCAAGAGTATTACCAATAATTCGTGGATCGAGATAACAGAACAACTCAAGATTAAATTGTATATTTAATCGCCTTAAAGGGGTTGTCCAAGTTATGAAAAAAAAAATATAGTACTTTAAATCTGATGGGCAGCAATATATAACTAAGTTAAGCAAGTTTTAGGCAAAAAAAAAATCTATATTTCCACATTTCCCTTGTTCTCTTCTGGTCTTTGTTTACCTGCAATAATAACAATATCTGCCCCTCCCCCTGCTCTGCTCTGCAAATGCTGCCCTGAGTGACATGTCTTCTGGGATACTCAGCAGCATGTTGTATGTGTAGGACTACAAGTCCCAGCTGTACAATGACACTGCTGATACACACAGGATTTTACCCCTTACCTGTCTTGTACAATACAATACTTTGCAGATCAGCTCCAATATCAGCTTTGTGTTTGTAGGGTGAGGAGAGCAGATCCTGTGTCTCTTTACATCTGCAGCTGCTGTTGTAAAGCCTTCAGTGTGTTCTGGCTGAAGGGGTTAATGTTATATCTGAAAGAATCCATGGAGAGCCGATAGCAGGAGCCCAGGCAGAGCAGGGGGGCGTGGCCAGCACAGTGACGTCTCATGTACAGGTTCTGTGCACGAATGCAAGATTAGCAGGGAGGCAAACTGACCTCACAGGTCATTTGACCCTCATTGAAACCTGAGAAACCAGCAGCTTTAGAAGCAGAAAGTGTATGGAAAAGCTGTTGTATTTGACTAGTTAGAAACATACAAAGGACAAAAAAATAACTCGGACAACCCCTTTAAGGGCTCACTAAACACAAACACTATACACACAATGAATATGTACAATGGTCCGATTACAGTTAGAAGGATAGTAGGGGGGTACAAACAAGATAAACAAATTGTATAGTCAGTTACCAGTAGATGTTGTGCTTTGCTGTGGTCACGTGAAAGGTGCTGTTTTCAGCGGGTTCCTTGAGTCTATTCCAACACCATACAGGTGGCCTTTTCTTAGAACAAGATGCTGGCCTCTGCTTAGGTCAGCATTATTATACCTTTGTCGTCCCCACCCCATCTGCTCCCCGGGGGTGTCACACTCCCCCCTCCCTCCAGCTGGGCCCGGAAAATCTCCAAAACCTATTATGGTCCATAACATCCCACTGGTAGGCCCGATCATGACGGAACCTGCGCCAGTGGGTCCACCTCAACCCAAGGCATGTTATGAGACCAAACGAAGCTAAGCTACTGGGTTTCTTCTAGGAGTTACACATATCTCCCCAACTGTGGATCCTAGAACCATAGAAGTTAAATTGCCACATCCAGCTCGACTTTGGGGTTGTAGAACTGTCCTCGGCCATTGGCTCGGTCGTGGCATAATTTAATAAATCCTTATGAAATTGCGGCGCTGGCCCAGCTGCAGAAATCCCTTTGAATTTGCTGAGGGGTTATAAATTCTCTGAAGGCTTTCTAAAAAGTTGTCAGGTTCCATTTAGGCTAGGAAGGTGCGATGTTCCTCACACACAACTCTGGGAACAGAGACCTTCCCTGCTGAGCTGGTCTCCTATCCTGTTTTTATTGTACTCACGGTGGCCATATGTGACATTGCTGTGACACAAAGGGGTTTGGCAGGGAATCATAAGTCATATTCCTCACCCCCCCCCCCCCCCCCCCGTTTAGAGGGTGCTAGGAGGTAGCACTTTTCGGTTTTCCCCCTGTGCGCCCGTCTGCAACCCTTCCCCTTGCCGTGATAACCCATCGGCGTTACCGTGTTCCCGGCCCTTCTTGTGGCAAATGGAAAACTGGTACTGTTGGAGCACCAGGCTCCAGCGTAGCAATCTTCCATTTGTGCCGGATATGGTGTGCAACCAGCTGAGGGGGTTGTGGTCTGTCTCCACAATGAAGTCACGCCCATACAAGTAGGGCTGCAGATGCTGCAGGGTCCATACAATTGCAAGGCATTCCTTCTCCATCGTGGAATAGGCCACTTCCCTCGGCAGTAGCTTTCGGCTCAGGTACAAAACGGGATGGTCGTGGCCCGTAGTTTGGACCTGGCTGCACCAAGGCCAAAATCACTGGCATCTGTCTGTATTATAAACGGCCGCATGGAATCGGCTGCCTGTAGTACAGGAGAGCTGGAAAGGGCGGTCTTCAGCGCCCTGAAGGCTTTCTCACAGTCATTGGTCCAATCGACTGTGGAACTGTGGAGGGCAGCTTCTTCTTGGTGAGGTCCGTCAGATGCTTTGCCAGGATACTATAGTGAGGTACAAACCTCTGATAGTACCTGATGGTGCCTGGGAAGGACATCACCTGTTTCTTGGTCCTGGGGATGGGCCAGGATGCGATGGCATCCCCTTTCCCGGGCTCTGGCTTCAAAGCCCCCCCACCTACCCGGTGCCCCAGGTAGTGGACATAGCTCATGCCCAACTGGCACTTTTCCGGCCTCATGATCAAGCCTGCCTGGCGGATCCGCCCGAGCACCTGCATCAGGTGCTCTAGGCGATCTTCCCATGTGAGACTGAAGATGGCAATGTCGTCCAGGTGCTCAGCCGCGTATCCTTCAAGTCCCTTAAGCAGTGTGTTGACCATCTGCTGAAAAGTGGCAGGTTCATGTTCAAGTTCATGCCAAACTGCATCACTGTGGACTTGTACAATCCAAAGGGGGTGATGAAGGCAGAGCGTTCCGGCGCATCACGAGTCAGGGGAATCTTCCAATACCCCCGACTTAGATCCATGATGGTGAGGTACTGGGCTCCTGCCAAATGATCGAGCAGGTCGTCGATGCGTGACATTGGTTCTGCATTGGTGACCGTGACAGCATTGAGTCCCTTGTAGTCCACTCAGAACTAGGTGGTCCGGTCTTTCTTTGGGACGAGGACCACAGGTGAGGCCCAAGCGCTGTTGGATGCTTGAATGATCCCCAGCTTTAGCATCTTGTTAATCTCCTGGCGCATGTGCTGCTGCACCTCCAAGGAGACCCGATATGCTGAACGCTGGATTGGGGGGTGATCCCTGGTGTCCACGTGATGGACGACCAATTCTGTTCTTCCGGAAGGAGTGAAGGTGGCCCACAACTGGGACTGTTGGTCCTCCAGGAGCTGCTGGCCCACCTCCACATCCTCAAAGGACCCCCCTGCCTTAACCTTGGCGAGCATGTCCAGGAGGGTCTCCTCCTCTCCCTCCTCGGGGAGGTTGCATACAGGGAGGGTACATGCCTCCCTCTAATGATGTGTCTTCATCATGTTAACGTGGAAGGCCTTCCACCTTCCCCGGGTGTGGTCCAGGGTGACCAGGTACGCTATGGTGTTCAGCTGCTGGTGCACGAGGTAGGGGCCCTCCCAGGCTGCCTGAAGCTTTTTCTGTGGTACGGGGACCAGTACTCACACCTTTTGACCCACCTGGTAGGTACTCTCACAAGCATTCTGGTCGTACCACCACTTCTGGTTGGTCTGGGCCTGCGCCATATTATCCTGCACCAGCTGTGACAAGGCCTGCATCTTGTTACGAAAATGCTCAGAGTTGCTAGGAATGGACAGCTGTCCAATCAGATCCACATCCACCTTCCTGAAAGACTCATCAATGATGGGTAGCGTTACCAGCGGGGCGTTGGGGCAAGGCCCCGCGTTCCCCACCCTCTGGCAGGTGTCACACGAATGGCAGTAGCTAGCCACATCGGCTCCCATCTTTGGAGAATGCTGGGCTAATCTGGCCCTTGTTTTAGTGACCACTAGGTGTCCGGCCATCGGAATCTCATGTGCGATCCGCAACAATTCTGTCCTGAACAGATAGGGCACCACTAACTATCGGTCCCTGGGCCACGCCTCTGGTGAACCCTGCTGGACCTTGACTTGGTACAGTCATCCTTGTACCCAGACCACTCGCTCGAGGTCTGAGTCTGAGGGAGGCTGTGCCGCCTGCTCCTTGAGAGCATTCAGGCTGGCATCAGCCCCACTAATGCCGCTTGAAACCCCTGACTGGATCTGGCCAGAATTGACGAGACTACCACGTCCTCTGTCAGATCCTCGGGACCTGTCTCCTGGTCTCCGTCTGACTTGGCAGCCACTTGGTTGGAAGGGGGGAAGCCATCAGACCCCTGAGGGGCCCCTAGGGCCTGGCGCTCCTACTGTGCATGACAGCAGCTATGGTCGCTGCCACCGCCGGTGGTGCCTGCTTCCCCTTGGCTTCTGACCAAGTCTCCATTCCAGACGTACTAACCTGGCCCTCTGATATCCCAGTCGTGGAGGAACCCTGCCTTACCTGGGTGCCCTACTTTTCCTGGAACAGCCCTGACCTCATTTGCATCCTCCGCAGCTGTCTACCCCCTGCTTGTCCCCTCAGTAGTCACTACTGAGGACAACAGGTTCCAGCCTGCTCGCTGGCCACAACCTGGGGCCTTAGCACAGCTGGCGTGCATGACCCCCTCCCCACTGAAGGAAGAGGCACACATTACATCCCCCACCCCCCACATCACCATTACCAGGCATGTTATATACAATATCAGTAGTGATGATCGGGCACCGCGGTGCTCGTACGCTCAGGTGCTCTGGCCAAGCACTCAGGGGTGCTCGAGTGCGCGGCCGAGCACCCGAGCATAATTGAAGTCTATGGGAGTAAACCAGGCACCCCCCGCTCGGACCTTCTGAGCGGGGGGTGCCCGGTTTACACAACTGCCCAAAATTAAAAAAAACAAACAGACAGACACACAGAGACACTACTTACCTTCCCTGGCAGCTCCCTCCTCCCATCCAGGCGGAAGACGGCGCACAGAGTGGTAAGTTGTACCACAGGAGGAATCACTACAAAGAAGAAGCCTGAGGAGGTAAGTGGTTTGTGTTTGTTTTTTTGTTTGTTTGTTTGTTTTCTATTTTTCAGGATTGTGAATGCTGAGGACTACGTCGGATTCGGTGGATTATGTCGGAACCAGCTTTTTTATTTTTTAAATAAAATGGTCAAACAGGGGTCTGGGGGAGTATTTATTTCAACAAAATATTTTATAAGTGTGTGTGTGTTTTTTTGCAAAATAATTAAATTTAAAAAATGGCGTGGGGTCCCCCCCCTTTTTTCCTTCTCCAGCCAGATGCAACCAGCAGCGGCAGCCTGGCACTACCAGGGTGGGAAGGGACACAGTTATTGGCCCTTCCCAGCCTAATGGTACCAGCCTGCAGCTTCCCCAGAACCGGACCCTCAAATTAGAAGGTCCCTTCCTGCGGGTACCCGGCTCTTCCCGACACCCCTGGTGGCGGTGGGTGCCGGGGTAATAGATGTTGGGGTTAGTGCTGGCCATAGCGGCAAGCACTAAGTCCAGTATTAGTAATCAGGGCCGTCTGTAGATAGTCATGATTATTAAAACTGCAATGTTGTAAAAAAACACACACACTTATAAAATATTTTATTAAAATAAATACTCCCCCAGACCCGTTTGACCATTTTATTTAAAAAATAACAAAGCTGGTCCGACGTAATCTGACGTAGTCCTCTGCATTCACGATCCTGAAAAATAGAAAACAAACAAACAAAAAAACACAAACCACTTACCTCCTCCTCCTCAGGCTTCTTCTCCTCAGCAGTGGAGACTCTTCATTACATTGCGCCTTCTGCTGGTGAATGAAAAAAAATACACCTTGAATTCTTCAATGAAAAAAAAAAACAAAAAAAACCTGATAGGTGACGGTCATGAACTCCATTGAAAGTCAATGGAGGACGGATCAGTTTACTATTGTGTCACACCAAACAGATCCGTCCTCCATTGACTTTCAATGGAGTTAATGACGAAACTGTCATGACCCTAGTGCAAGTCAATGGGGACGGATCTGATTACTATTGTGTGACACCAAACGGATCCGTCCCCATTGACTTGCACTGGGGTCATGACGGATCCATCTTGGTGCGGGGAGGGGACTCAAGCATTGCGTGCGAGTACACTCGCTGTTCGGCCGAGCATGCTCGCTCAACACTAAATATCAGTACCAACAGGGGTGGACATTACACATTCTGGGGGATCGGACTCTGGGGTGTCAGCGGCCATGTACTTAGACACAAGCCGCCCCAAGTCCGTCCCCAGCAAAACGCGGGCAGGTATATTGGAGGATACCGCCACCTCCCTTACTCCTCGACCGGCGCCCAAGTCCAAATAGACCTTGGCAACTGGCAGTGCCAGTTCCACTCCTATCCCGGAGACAGTAAGGGATCTCCCGGGCACTAAATCTTGTGAAGCCACCAGTTCAGGCCGTACCAGAGTTATCTCAGCGCCGGTGTCTCTAAGTCCCATGGCCACAGCCTGGCCCACAGTGACGGGTTGAAAATTGTCAAGGGACCTCCCACCACCCCCACCCAGCACAGTGGACGGTTTTCGGGTTGACGACTGGGATGGTCCCTCGGGCAATGGGAATACATGGCCTTGAAGTGTCAGGGTTCCCCCACCGATGTGGACTATGAAGCAGGGACCGGTGCCCACTTGGGCTTAGGGACAGGGGCAGTAGGTACGTGCGTCTTACCCCCTCTCTAGCCTACAGGTTTGTTGGAATATTCATTGGCCAGGGCTGCTGTTGCGGAGGCCCCTTTTTGGCTTCCGGTCACAGAGATGCTAGTGGAGGTCCTCTGGGCAATTCCACAAGAACTATTCTGTGGCAATGAGCTCCTTTAGCTTCTGGACGGTGGTGAGCTCCACTCCCCTGGTCCACTGGTCGACATCTCTCAGCAAGGCCAGCATGTGATCGACCCAGCTCTGGGTAGGGCAAACTCCGGAGCTTCTTCCCATACGTTTCAGGGGTCAAATTGTACTGTCGGACCAGAGCCTGCTTGATATCCTCATAGCTCAGGATGGTCTCACTGGGCAGATACCCGAAGATTTCCAGGGCTTTTCCCCTGAGACATGGCGTTAGGAATCGTACCCACTGATCCTCCGGCAGTTTCAAATGCCAAAAAGAAGGTGTCCAAGTCCTCATCTTGGTCCAGCAAGGGGAGGTACTCTGCCTGTAGCTTGGGAATCCGGATCTCTGGAGACTGACATCTGGCTGGGGAGGGCTGCTGCAGTTGGAGCTGAGCTTGCTCACTACGCTCTCCAGCCTCTGCTTGTTGGCGACGATCTGCAGCTGCCATCAGGATCTCATAGGTCGCCTGGTCTCCGGCATGGAGACGGTCCAGGGCAGCTTGTAGGAGAGCAGCCGAGCCTGCCTGGCTGGGGCGATGGGCAGGTGGAGATTGGCCCCCCACGGGCTTGACCGCCAGCAACTGGCTACTTGGGGAGCTTTGGCTGTGCTCCTCCTCGCCTTGAAAAATGTCATTATCAATGCCACCAATGATCACTGAAACACAACGGTAACCTAATGCACCCACACACCTTATTGTACTTGCACTTGGACTGTTTAGTGCTGAGCTGAACTTAAGACCCCAGCGGCCAAAATCTGCTAGTCATCAAAGTGTTTAGGGACAGGAAGTTCAAGAAGTTCAGGCCAAAATCTGCTGCTGGCAGTCTTTAGTGTTTGGGAGTATGTATCCTGCACTCCCACACACTATTATCTCGTTCCCACCTTGCTGCCACCAATATGTGATGAACCGCACCCTGTAGCCCTGCCCTGCACGTGCTTACGTGGGGATCACGCGGTACGGTTCAATCCTATCCTATGAACACGTGACGTTCCACGCTCCCTCGGGGTGTGTAAGTTTACGTACAGCACAGTTTTCCACAGATGCCACTTGTCCATGCGGGAGGGAGAGAAAATAGCCCACACGATCCCTGCGTGGCGCTATGCTCGCTCGCAATCCTGACCGGCTGAGAGACCGTTTTTGCTATCACCAGCGAAACCGAGTCTATCAGCCCAGTAGTACTGCCACCAGCTCTCGTATGATTTAATTCTAGTCCATTAACTGATTATATCGGGTCAAAAGCCAACCCGGGGGAGCACATAACAATATTACCAAGAACAAGAACATGGGATTCGTGGATCGAGATAACAGAACAACTCAAGATTAAATTGTATATTTAATCGCCTTAAGGGCTCACTAAACACAACCACTATACACACAATGAATATGTACAATGGTCCGATTACAGTTACAAGGATAGTAGGGGGGTACAAACAGGATAAATAGATTGCATGTCAGTTACCAGTAGATGTTGTGCTTTGCTGTGGTCACATGAAAGGTGGTGATGTCAGCGGGTTCTTTGGGTCTATTCCAACACCATACAGGTGGCCTTTCCTTAGAACAAGACGCTGGCCTCTGCTTAGGTCAGCATTATTATACCTTTGTCGTCCCCGCCCCATCTGCGCCCCGGGGGTGTCACACTCCCCCCTCCCTCCAGCTGGGCCAGGAAAATCTCCAAAACCTATTATGGTCCATAACATCCCACTGGTAGGTCCGATCATTATGGAACCTGCGCCATTGGGTCCACCTCAACCCAAGGCATGTTATGAGACCAAACGCAGCTAAGCTACTGGGTTTCTTCTAGGAGTTACACATATCTCTCCCACCGTGGATCCTAGAACCATAGAAGTTAAATTGCCACATCCAGCTAGACTTCTGGGTTGTAGAACTGTCCTTGGCCATTGGCTTGGTTGCAGCGTAATTTCATAAATCCTTATGAAATTGCGGCGCCGGCCCGGCTGCAGAAATCCCTTTGAATTTTCTGAGGGGTTATAAATTTTCTGCAGGCTTCCTTCTGAAAAGTTGTCAGGCTCCATTCAGGCTAGGAAGGTGCTCTGGGAACAGAGACCAACCTCCCTGCTGAGCTGGTCTATAAGTGACATGGCTGTGACACAAAGGGGGGTTGTCAGGGAAGTCATATTCCTCACACAGAGAAAATACTTTTTCCAGTTTACAACTCAACCTAGATCCTGAACTTTGTTTAGGAAAAAAATCTAGTCTCTGGTAGAAATATCTTTTGTTTTTCCTACTAATAAGAAATTGTCCAAGTATGGAATTATGGTTCAGTGTTTTTTCCCTGAAGGATGCTACCATTTCTACAATCACTTTTGTAAAGACTCTTGGAGCATATGATGTACCAAAGGGGAGGGCTACAAACTGAAAAATTTTTGGGGTCGAGGAAAATTATATTTTGTTACCCTGAGCAATGATATTTGTAATCTGAGGGTTTGTGGTGAATTTTTTCCCACTGGGGAAGAAAATTCTTCAACCAATCCCACCACTGGTGTCATTGCTTATCTGATTGTTTGTTCTGGGGATTGAGTAAGAAACCACTACGTCTGCCTCCCTTAGGTTAACTCCAGCAGCCCGTTTTCCCTTTACCCCTATAGGATCTAAATTTGGTATTTGGCAGATGAAAGGGGCATTTTCTGTTTATTGTTTTCAAAGTAATTTAGAAAAAACAGCACAATAGAAGAAATAAACTCATGCATAAGGTCACCAAGGCAGAATAAAGGCTTGAATTACTTTTACTACAATTACTACAATGCTCAATTAAAATACGTAGGGTTACAGAAATTTCGTCTGGACACTCTAGAACTAGTAGAACACTAGAAACACGTAACTAGAGAGAAAAGGGCAGGAAGCAATAAGAAACTTGAGGGTGAGGGGATGAAAAGAGGGGAGCTGCTGTCTCCTGGACAAGACCAAGGAAATTGGTTTATTGGAATATCTGAGAACGGACAACTAGGATAGTTGTGTATGGTGATTAGAGATGAGCGAATCTATTCGCCGCTTTGTAGATTTGTATCGAATCTTGGGATTTTTCAGCTGCGAAGCGAATCCAAATATTAGGTGATTCGCTTCACTTTTGTACGCATTCGCTACGTAGTGTGTCCTATAAATTATACGCTATTCTACGTATAATTTAGTTACTCTAAACGCTGTCGCGTACGAATTCAATTCAGCGATGCAGACTTTTCCCTGGTAGTTACTCTATACGCTGTTGCGTACAAATTCAATTCAGCGATGCAGACTCCTCCCTGGTAGTTCTGCCCCTTTCTCCAGCGCGGGAGGATGACGAGGCAACTCAGAAAATTAAGTTGCGCTTTCGTGCACCTCATCCCTTTTTCCCCCTTTTCAGGTTATTTGGGGAGCCCCTTGAAAGAGGGTTTTTTAAGGAACCTTTGCTGCTTTTTTTTTACCCATTTGGATTACAATTTTACCTATGTGGATTACAAATTGCGACTGGGTTTGGGACTCTGCTCCAGTTCTATGACAAGCGTCAGAAGAAAAGAGACTTAAACGTGTCCGTGAGCATACTAGGTAGGTGATATTTAACATTTTTATATTATACCTCTAATAATGTATTTGCACTTTACCATATATATGTCTCGAATATTCGCTCTGCCTCTGAGGAGTGCACGCCGCAGCCTCTCGTACGTGCATGCGTATTACGTAATCGCTTAGACAATAGTACGCTGAGATTCGTAAGCTATTTGTACGCTCATGCGTACGTCTTCTAAGAAGTTGCGTACATTTTGTAAATGAACATTCGTTATTAGTGAGCGAATGTTCGCTAATAGCACATAATAACGTATATTTTGTACGCAAATACAACGAATCTATTCATTGAATATACGAATTTTAGGAAAAGTTCGGCGAATGTTCGTCGAATAATTTTTTGAATGATTCGCTCATCTCTAATGGTGATCAATTAATATTTAAAATGGGGTTTAGGTGTGATGGGACTAAGGTGCCCAAATATGGGAGAAAGCTTGATAGGACCTCAATTTCCAATTCCTGGTCTATCTTGTTTAACCAGTGTAAGATTGAGGGAACCTTTCTAGATGTCCAGTGAAGTGGGATTAAGAGCCTAGCTGCTGCCAACATGTGGTTAAGAAGCCATCTAGTTTTCTCAGGTATATCTGAGGGAAAGAGCAAGATCAAAGCTATATGTGGTTTGAGCAAGAGGAAGGTATTACATACCTTATTAATAATCCTGAGAATCTCATGCCAGAAAGGTTTACGTAAAAGTGATGCAATTGGTGGTGGTGGTGGGGGGAGGGGTTGAGAATTTGGTTTATAAATCTCTTTCCCATTTTCTGTAAAGGGGAATTTTCTAACATCCTTCTCTTCCGGGAACCCTGTCTTTTTATCAGCCGCTTTCCCTAAAAATTTTTCTAAGGCTACATTCACACAGACATTGTGTTTTCCGGATCCGCAAATTGCACGGAACCAGCCCAAAACACGGATATCAGCAATTGCGGACAAGAATAGGACATGCTCTATTCTTTTTCGGAGCCGTGGCACGGAGCAACGGAATCTTTTGCAGCCTCATAGAAATGAATGGGTCCCCATCTGAGCCGCAAAATATGCGGTTCGGATGGCAGAAAAACAATGCCCGTGTGAATGTAGCCTAAGACAGGACCAAAAAAATATTTACTGGAAAATGCAATAGAACATAATTTGGATTTAGATGTTTTATCCCCCGACCAAGATTTCTTCCATAATGCTTGCCTTGCCGGGTTTGATAGGACCCCATCTCTAGAAAAGCAGTAGTGGATTTCAGAAGGGGAATGGAATTTATAATCTCTTCCCTGGGAGTTTTATTTTTCAAGTGATCTTCTAATTCATTTAGCCATAGAAACATAGATCTGGCTACAGATGTAGCAGCAATATTAGTTTTAATAGAAAATATAGATGATTCCCAAGCTTTTTTTAACAGGCAGTCAGCCTTGCGTTCCATAGGGTCTTTTTAATAACCTTAGTTACCCGGACATCTATTTTGGGAGTTCTATCAAAGATCTTTGATTCTGACCGGTCAAAGAGGAGGCGGTTTCTAGATTCTCTAGGGACCCCCAGCATCTTTTCTGCTTTAGGCCATTCATCAAGAATCATATCCTGTACATTTTCATGAATAGGGAAAACTTTAGTTTTTCTTGTCCTCAAACCCCAAAACATTTTATCTTGAACTGAATGTGGTTTTGGGATATCTTCAATAGCCATAATAGATCTAACCACTTTCAGTAATTCATCCATATCCTCAGAGGAAAAATACAGTGGGGAAAAAAAGTATTTAGTCAGCCACCAATTGTGCAAGTTCTCACACTTAAAAAGATGAGAGAGGCCTGTAATTGACATCATAGGTAGACCTCAACTATGAAAGACAAAATGAGAAAACAAATCCAGAAAATCACATTGTCTGATTTTTAAAGAATTTATTTGCAAATTAAGGTGGACAATAAGTATTTGGTCACCTACAAATAAGCAAGATTTCTCGCTCTCACAGACCTGTAACTTCTTCTTTAGGAGGCTCCTCTGTCCTCCACTCATTACCTGTAGTAATGGCACCTGTTTGAACTTGTTATCAGTATAAAAGACACCTGTCCACAACCTCAAACAGTCACACTCCAAACTCCACTATGGTGAAGACCAAAGAGCTGTTGAAGGACACCAGAAACGAAATTGTAGACCTGCACCAGGCTGGGAAGACTGAATCTGCAGTAGGCAAGCAGCTTGGTGTGAAGAAATCAACTGTGGGAGCAATAATTAGAAAATGGAAGATATACAAGACCACTGATAATCTCCCTCGATCAGGGGCTCCATGCCAGATCTCACCCCGTGGGGTCAAAATGATCACAAGAACTGTGAGCAAAAATTCCAGAACCACACGGGGGGACCTAGTGAATGACCTGCAGAAAGCTGGGACCAACAAAACAAAGGCTACTGTCAGTAACACACTACGCTGCCAGGGACTCAGATCCTGCAGTGCAAGACATATCCCCCTGCTTAAGCCAGTACATATCCGGGTCCGTCTGAAGTTTTCTAGAGAGCATTTGGATGTTCTAGAAGAGTATTGGGAGAATGTCATATAGTCAGATGAAACCAAAGTAGAACTGTTTGGTAGAAACTAGAGATGAGCGAGCATACTCGTCCGAGCTTGGTACTCGTTCGAGTATTAGGGTACTCGTAAGTACTCGCAGCTCGGACGAGTATCTCTCCATACTCGAGGAAATGGCAACTTCCGCATCATGCTTTTTTGGCGCCTAAAAACACAGCCAATCACAAGCCAGGAGACTCTGCATACCACCTAGCATCACGTGGGGCCCTTACATGTCGATTGCAGGGGTTGGCTGGCCTGATCAGGTGACCCTGGAATATACTACCGACTGGCCGCAGCGCTCGGCTCAGATGCCGTCTGGATGTCGTTAGGGATAGAGCTGCTGCCTTTCAGGGACAGTGTTAGGGCCTGCATTTAGTTGTCTGTTAGGCAGGGATCACCCACAAAGAACCCAACAGCCCTTCTAAGGGCTAGAAGACATTTTATTTATTTTTTTTTGTCACTTGGCTGGCTGGCACTAGTAGTGCAGCTATCGCCATATCTAACCCTGTTTTTTTTTTTTTTTTCTATCTCAGTGATACAAATCCATTGCACACAGCACTGTGGAACCATTCTGTGTGTCACAGTTCAGCACTGACTCACTCCAATCCATATATACTGTCCAGATGACACTTTCTGTACGTCACACAATACAACCAAGTCATTTGCTACCAATATCATCTACCGCTTGATCCAGAAAACTCTCTGTGCGACATTTCTCTGGGTCGCAGACTAAATAGCCACCGTTAACAGGGTGTCAGTCAGTTCTACCATATTTCCTGCACGTCACGTTCCCAAAAAAACAAAATATAAAAAAAAAAAAATTATTAGTTCAGTTGTTTAAGTTAAGTGATACAAATCCATTTTACTCAGCTTTGTGTAACCTTTCTGTGTGTCGCAGTTCAGCACATTCGCTCTCATCCGTATATACTGTCCAGGTGACGCTTTCTGTACGTCACACAATACAACCAAGTCATTTGCTACCAATATCATCTACCGCTTGATCCAGAAAACTCTCTGTGCGACATTTCTCTGGGTCGCAGACTAAATAGCCACCGTTAACAGGGTGTCAGTCAGTTCTACCATATTTCCTGCACGTCACGTTCCCAAAAAAACAAAATATAAAAAAAAAAAATATTAGTTCAGTTGTTTTAGCTCAGTGATACAAATCCATTTTACTCAGCTGCGTGTAACCTTTCTGTGTGTCACAGTTCAACACATTCGCTCCCATCCGTATATACTGTCCAGGTGACGCTTTCTGTACGTCACACAATACAACCAAGTCATTTGCTACTAATATCATCTACCGCTTGATCCAGAAAACTCTCTGTGCGACATTTCTCTGGGTCGCAGACTAAATAGTCACCGTTAACAGGGTGTCAGTCAGTTCTACCATATTTCCTGCACGTCACATTCCCAAAAAAACAAAATTGTAAAAAAAATATAAAAAAACAAATATAAAAAAATATATATATTTTTTCAGTTGTTTTAGCTCAGTGATACAAATCCATTTTACTCAGCTTTGTGTAACCTTTCTGTGTGTCACAGTTCAGCACATTCGCTCCCATCCGTATATACTGTCCAGGTGACACTTTCTGTACGTCACACAATACAACCAAGTCATTTGCTACCAATATCATCTACCGCTTGATCCAGAAAACTCTCTGTGTGACATTTGTCTGGGTCACAGACTAAATAGCCACCGTTAACAGGGTGTCAGTCAGTTCTACCATATTTCCTGCACGTCACGTTCCCAAAAAAACAAAATATAAAAAAAAAAATTATTATTTCAGTTGTTTAAGCTCAGTGATACAAATCCATTTTACTCAGCTTTGTGTAACCTTTCTGTGTGTCACAGTTCAGCACATTCGCTCCCATCCGTATATACTGTCCAGGTGACACTTTCTGTACGTCACACAATACAACCAAGTCATTTGCTACCAATATCATCTACCGCTTGATCCAGAAAACTCTCTGTGTGACATTTGTCTGGGTCACAGACTAAATAGCCACCGTTAACAGGGTGTCAGTCAGTTCTACCATATTTCCTGCACGTCACGTTCCCAAAAAAACAAAATATAAAAAAAAAAATATTATTTCAGTTGTTTAAGCTCAGTGATACAAATCCATTTTACTCAGCTTTGTGTAACCTTTCTGTGTGTCGCAGTTCAGCACATTCGCTCTCATCCGTATATACTGTCCAGGTGACGCTTTCTGTACGTCACACAATACAACCAAGTCATTTGCTACCAATATCATCTACCGCTTGATCCAGAAAACTCTCTGTGCAACATTTCTCTGGGTCGCAGACTAAATAGCCACCGTTAACAGGGTGTCAGTCAGTCCTACCATAGTTCTTGCACGTCACGTTCCCAAAAAAAAGAAAATATAAAAAAAAAATAATTTTTTCTGTTGTTTTAGCTCAGTGATACAAATCCATTTGACTCAGCTGCGTGTAACCTTTCTGTTTCTCAGTTCAAAACATTCGCTCACATCCGTATATACTGTCCTGGTGACACTTTCTGTACGTCACTTAATTCTACCGGACTTAATTTTTTTTTTTTTTTATCATACACCTATATACAAAAAATGTTGAACCCCAGGGCTAAGGGTCGAGGGCGAGGGCGTGGGCGTGGGCATTCAATTACTGCAGGGGGCAGAGGCCGTGGTCCTGGGCAGGGTGAGACAGTACCCGCTGATGAGGGAGCAGGGGAATTCCGCAGAGCTACACTCCCTATCTTCATGTCTCAACTTACAGGGACACGTGGTAGAGGACTGTTGAAACCACAACAGTGCGAACAGCTGATCTCGTGGATTGCGGACAAAGTAATTTGTCCACCAGTCAGTCTTCCACGCAGTCCACCCACGTTACCCAAGGGAGCACTCCTCTGGCTCCTCCACCTCAACCTCCTTCCCCCCAGTCTGCCCCCTCCCAGGAAAATTTGGAATGCGATCCGGCATACTCTGAGGAACTGTTTTCTGGACCCTTCCCAGAGTCACAAACCACTTCTCAGGTTGCTGCTGACCTCGTTCCCGATGCCCAAGTTTTCCAACTGTCGCAGTCTGTGGGTGATGATGATGATGACAATGTTGACTTAGTGGAAGAAGTTTGTAAAGAGGTGTCGGACGATGAGGAGACACGGTTGTCAGACAGTGGTGAAGTTGTTGTTAGGGGAGGAATTCCCAGGGGGGAGCAGACTGAGGAATCGGAGGATGACGAGGTGACTGACCCAAGCTGGGTTGATATGCTGAGTGAAGACAGTGCTTCTGAGGCGGAGGCGAGTGTTGCACCAGAACAGGTTGTAAGAGGCAGTGGTGTGGCCAGGGGGAGAAGCAGGGCCAGAGCTGGTGCATCAGCAGCAACTGTTCCACGTAGTGAAGCTCCCGTGGCGAGGCCTAGATGTTCGCAAGTCTGGAGGTTTTTTAAAGAAAGTGAGGATGACCGACGGACTGTGGTGTGCAACCTGTGCCACACCAGGATCAGCAAGGGTTCCACATTTACTAGCCTAACCACCACCAGCATGCGCAGGCATATGAGTGCTAAACACCCCACTCAATGGAACCAAGGCCGTTCACCACCTCCTGCGGGTCACACCACTGCTCCTTCCCCTGTGTCACTCGCTACCTCTGCTAGTCAACCCCCCGCGTCACTCGTTGCCTCTTCTAGTCAACCCCCTGCCCATGACCCCGGCACGAGCGCCTCCCGCCGGAAAACCACACCTTCGCCTCCACGATCCTCCACAGTGTCCACCAACGTGTCCCAGCGCAGCGTTCAGCTGTCTTTACAGCAGACGCTGGAGCGCAAGAGGAAATACAGTTCCACCCACCCACATGCCCAAGCCCTCAACGTCCACATCTCCAAATTGCTTAGCCTGGAGATGCTGCCCTATAGGCTGGTAGAGATCGAGGCCTTTCGAAATCTCATGGCGGTGGCTGCCCCTCGGTATTCCGTCCCCAGCCGACACTATTTTTCCCGATGTGCCATCCCAGCCCTACACCAGCACGTGTCACAGAACATCATCCATGCCCTGACCAACGCTGTTTCTGAGAAGGTCCACCTAACCACGGACACGTGGACAAGTGCTGCCGGGCAGGGACACTACATCTCACTGACGGCACATTGGGTTAACTTGGTGGAGGCTGGGACCGAGAATGACCCTGGGGCCGCTCATGTACTGCCCACACCGAGGATTGCGGGGCCTACCTCGGTCACGGTCTCTCAGACCTACTATGCCTCCTCCTCCGACCCCTCCTCCTCCACCGAATTACCATCCGTGGGCACGGCGCCTTCAGTCGGTAGCTCTAGGCGCAGCAGCAGTGCCGTGGATAAGCGCCAGCAGGGGGTGCTCAAACTGCTGAGCTTAGGTGACAAAAGGCACACCGCCCAAGAGCTGTTAAAGGGCATCACGGCGCAGACCGATCTGTGGCTGGCACCGCTGAACCTTAAGCCAGGCATGGTTGTGTGTGACAATGGGCGTAACCTGGTGGCGGCTCTGCAACTCGGCAGACTGACACATGTGCCATGCCTGGCCCACGTGTTCAATCTCATAGTTCAGCGGTTCCTCAAGACATACCCCAATCTGTCTGATTTGCTCACCAAGGTGCGCCGCATCTGTGCTCATTTCCGCAAGTCGACCTCAGATGCTGCCACTCTCAGGGCAGCGCAGCGCCGCCTACAACTGCCCGCTCACCGACTGTTGTGCGACGTGCCCACGCGATGGAATTCCACATTAAACATGTTATCCAGAGTTTACCAGCAGCGCAGAGCGATTGTAGACTGCCAGATGTCATCTTCCACCAGAACTGGTAGTCAGGTCTCTCAGATTCCTTAAGTCTACAATGAGGAGTGGACGTGGATGTCTGATATCTACCAGGTGTTGAGCAACTTTGAGGAGTCAACACTGATGGTCAGCGGCGATGCCGCCATTATCAGCCTCACCATCCCGCTGCTTTGCCTGTTGAAAAACTCACTGCTCAGCATCAAGTCGGATGCTTTGCGCTTGTCACAAGAGACAGTGGAGGAAGATACGTCGCTTGATAGCCAGAGCACCCTCCGGTCTGTTTCTCAGCGCGTATCGGAGGAGGGGGATGAGGAGGAAGAGGAAGAGGAGGAGAATGTCGGCGAGACAGAAGAGGGTACCAGCGCTCAGTCCTTAACTCTTGAGCGTGTATGGGCTGAAGAGGAGGACTTGGAGGAGGAGGAGGAAATGGAGAGTCAGGCCAGTGAGGAGAGGGAATTCTTACGTGTTGGGACTCTGGCGCACATGGCAGACTTCATGTTAGGCTGCCTATCCCGTGACCCTCGCGTTAGAAGCATTTTTTCAAACACCGATTACTGGGTGTTCACTCTCCTGGACCCACGGTACAAGCAGAACCTTTCCACTCTCATCCCTGCAGAGGAAAGGAGTATGAGAGTGAATAGATATCAACAGGCCCTAGTGCACAAGCTGAAACAATTCTTCCCATCTGACGCCGCTAGCGGCAGAGGGCATAGTTCTGTGAGCCAAGTAGCGGGGGAGAGGAGGCGAGCAGGCAGCTTGACCAGCACTGGCAGGGGAACGCTCTCCAAGGCCTTTGCCACTTTTATGTCACCCCAGCAAGAAACTGTTACCTGTCCCCAGTCTAGGCAGAGTAGGGGGGAGCTGTACAGAAAGATGGTGAGGGAGTACCTAGCTGACCATACCAACGTCCGGACCGATCACTCTGCTCCATACAACTACTGGGTTTCAAAGCTGGACACGTGGCCTGAACTCCTTGGAGGTGCTGGCCTGCCCTGCCGCTAGCGTTCTGTCAGAGAGGGTATTCAGTGCAGCTGGTGGCGTCATCACTGATAAGCGTACATGCCTGTCAACTGACAGCGCTGACAGGCTGACGCTTATTAAAATGAACAAAGCCTGGATTTCACCGGAATTCAAATCTTCTCCGGGGGAAAGCAGCTAAAGATTTAAATAACTTATGTATCCGATTCCTCCTCTCTACTCCTCCTCCTACTCCTCCTCCTCCTCCATATCGTCTTTGCCTAATGCTGACCCAAAAAACGCCATTTTTTAGAGGTCCAACTGGCACTCTTTTAGCACAATTTTTCAGGAGGGCCCCCTACAGGCCCTCTCTTCAAACAATTTTTCAGGAGGGCCCCCCTACAGGCCCTCTATTCAAACAATTTTTCCAGAGGTCCAGCTACAGGCCCTCTCTTCAAACAATTTTTCAGGAGGGCCCCCCTACAGGCCCTCTATTCAAACAATTTTTCCAGAGGTCCACCTACAGGCCCTCTATTCAAACAATTTTTCCAGAGGTCCACCTACAGGCCCTCTATTCAAACAATTTTTCCAGAGGTCCACCTACAGGCCCTCTATTCAAACAATTTTTCAGGAGGGCCCCCCTACAGGCCCTCTATTCAAACAATTTTTCCAGAGGTCCACCTACAGGCCCTCTATTCAAACAATTTTTCCAGAAGTCCACCTACAGGCCCTCTATTCAAACAATTTTTCCAGAGGTCCACCTACAGGCCCTCTATTCAAACAATTTTTCCAGAGGTCCACCTACAGGCCCTCTATTCAAACAATTTTTCCGAAGGTCCACCTACAGGCCCTCTCTCCAATTCCAGTTCCAAGTTTTATTTGCGCATACTGCATACATTTTTATTTTTGGGATAGGTGTGAAAAATAATATTACTTGCGAATCTATATTGCCCAACATTGGATACGGTAGCAAGTAGAAGACCAAACACATGCTGCTCACAGGGTTCCGCAAATTCCTTGTCCACAATGTCAAGGAGGACGAGGTTCTGTGGATGAGCAACAAGTCCTTCTGTACTGAAATCGCCGACAAAGTCTCCATCTAAGAACACACAGACCATTGTGGAGAGAGCGGCACAGCTCGCCATCAAAGTGAGGAACCCCAACGCCAGACTGCGCAGAGAAGATAACGAATAAATATCTCTGTGGTTATTTTTGCTAAATAAAAGTTAAATAAACCCCCCAAAAAATTCATCTGTTAATGTGCCTGATCCACCCAAGTTGAATCTGTCCCATCATGAGAAATTCCCCCCCAAGGAGTCCCCACTGTAACTTGCTTCCCATACAACTACCTCACCCCCCGACACCTGTGTCTCGCCATTGTCCACCACCTCCTCAGACAACACTGGTAAATCCACACTGTCAGCACACGGAAACAGCAAAAGGTCTTGCGAATTGGGGCAGAGAATGTTCTGGGCTAGCACATCAGAGAAGGGGTGACTATGGGATTCCAGGGAGTACGTGACCACATGCAATCTCCATCTAAAAAGTCATGCCACACTTGATCAATCTCATAATTTACGACTGTACCGGTTGATGCTAAATTTTCAAGTTGGGGTCCTGCGTCGTCAGTCTAAATACATCCGGCTGTTGTCACCAACACACACGCTAGCCCAGGGGGCACTCCTCTGGCTCTTCCAGCGAAACCTCCTTGCCCCACCCTGCCCCCCCACCTACAGGCCCACTCTCCAAACAATTGACGTCTTTTTCCTATCTTTCTCTCTCTCCAAACTATTTTTCCGGATAGCTGCCATATACGGTATTAAACTGAGAAGAATATAGAGAACACATGCTACACTTGATCAAGTTCATAATTTACGACTGTACCGGTTGATGCAACAGTTTTCAAAAATCCATTCTGGCTGGTGTCACCACCACACACGCTAGCCCAGGGGGCACTCCTCTGGCTCTTCTAGCGAAACCTCCTTCCCCCCAGCCTGCCCCCCCCACCTACAGGCCCACTCTACAAACAATTTAGCTGGATAGGGGACGTATCCGAAGTTGTACTTATGTTTGTTTTTGTTCTTCTTTTATCTGCCTCCTGACCTGTGATAGGCAGAGCATGGACACGTCCCCTTAGCTGCAGTGGGAAAGACACTCCCCTGGCCAGAGAAAGCTTTTTTTCCCTTTTCCGTGTTCGAAATATCCATTAAATATAGGGTCCCAAGATAGGGGACGTATACGGTATTAAACTGAGAAGAATCGATACTGCAGCGGCTGATGCTAGAGCATTTCCAAATGCATTCCGGCTGTTGTCACCACCATACACGCTAGCCCAGGGGGCACTCCTCTGGCTCTTCCACCGAAACCTCCTTGCCCCAGCCTGCCCCCCACCTACAGGCCCACTCTACAAACAATTTAGCCGGATAGGGGACGTATCAGAAGTTGCACTCATGTTTGTTTTTGTTCTTCTTTTATCTGCCTCCTGACCTGTGATAGGCAGAGCATGGACACGTCCCCTTAGCTGCAGTGGGAAAGACACTCCCCTGGCCAGAGCAAGCTCTTTTTCCCTTTTCCGTGTTCGAAATATCCATTAAATATAGGGTCCCAAGATAGGGGACGTATACGGTATTAAACTGAGAAGAATCGATACTGCACCGGCTGATGCTAGAGCATTTCCAAATGCATTCCGGCTGTTGTCACCACCACACACGCTTGCCCAGGGGGCACTCCTCTGGCTCTTCCACCGAAACCTCCTTCCCCCCCACCTACAGGCCCTCTCTCCAAACAATTTACCCCTGGTAGGGGGACGTATTAGATATTGTACTGATTCTGAATTGCCTCCTGCGATAGACGGGAATGGAACCCAGATCAACTGCTTGGGAAGTAGCTATGCTCACCACTATACCACCAGCAGGCACAGCAACTGATAAGAACAGATACTAAACTTGATTTCAGCTGCAGTGCCAGCATGAGCAGTGGTGTCACCTGCAGGCGGTGATGGACCTTCGTTGCACCTAGTTGGGTGCTTCCCTAACATGTGATGGGTATTGATGGGTATTTGCCTCGCCTTTCTTGGTCTGGGTGAGCACAATTGCCATGAGGGTAACCAACAGGCTGTTGCCTGAGGATTTGGGGTAATGGTGGGATTAAGCAGCCTCAGAGGCATCCATGCATGCTGCCCCTGCTGTTTCCTGTCCATTTCCGTGGTGTTTCCATCATTTTCTGAGGTTTCCAGGTTTTCAGGCAAACTTCCCTGTGCAGAGCTTTGGTCCCCCGCAAAAATGCTTGAGTCTCCCATTGACTTCAGTGGGGTTCGTTACTCGAAACGAGCACCCGAGTATCGGGAAAAATTCGTCTCGAATAACGAGCACCCGAGCATTTTAGTACTCGCTCATCTCTAGTAGAAACACAACTTGTCGTGTTTGGAGGAGAGAGAATGCTGAGTTGCATCCAAAGAACACCATACCTACTGTGAAGCATGGGGGTGGCAACATCATGCTTTGGGGCTGTTTTTCTGCAAAGGGACCAGGACGACTGATTCATGTACATGAAAGAATGAATGGGGCCATGTATCGTGAGATTTTGAGTGCAAACCTCCTTCCATCAGCAAGGGCATTGAAGATGAAACGTAGCTGGGTCTTTCAGCATGACAATGATCCCAAGCACACCGCCAGGGCAACAAAGGAGTGGCTTCGTAAGAAGCATTTCAAGGTCCTGGAGTGGCCTATCCAGTCTCCAGATCTCAACCCCATAGAAAACCTTTGGAGGGAGTTGAAAGTCCATGTTGCCCAGCGACAGCCCCAAAACTTCACTGCTCTAGAGGAGATGTGCATGGAGGAATACCAGCAACAGTGTGTGCCAACCTTGTGAAGACTTAAAGAAAACGTTTGACCTCTGTCATTGCCAACACAGGATATATAACAAAGTATTGAGATGAACTTTTGCTATTGACCAAATACTTATTTTCCACCATAATTTGCAAAAAAATTCTTTAAAAATTAGACAATGTGATTTTCTGGATTTGTTTTCTCATTTTGTCTCTCATAGTTGAGGTCTATCTATGATGTCAATTACAGGCCTCTCTCATCTTGTAGGAAAGGGATTGTGGGAGAACTTGCACAATTGGTGGTTGACTAATACTTTTTTTCCCCACTGTAATATATACGTTCTTCCTCAATAATTTCACCCTCAGAATATAAATCTTCTTCTCCTAAAGGTTTGGATGAAGAAGCCTCTTTGTCCAGCTCCTCAATTTGCTAATGCAAGATTTACATAGTTTCTTCTTAATTTTTTCAAATTTTCTGTGAGCCTTTTATTGCAGGTAGCACATTTCATAGACTTAGATCTAGCTCTATTGTCTTTTGCTCCATAACAAAAGAAAGAAAAGCAACCATATATCAACATAAAATAATGGTATAAAATAGAGAAAACATATGTCCCCTTAGGAGAATTCACGGGGGGGGAAACACAGTGGACTTTGACAAATCCATGGGGTAGGAGTCTCAGACGCCAACATGCTGTCACAGTTAGAGAAGCTTTTCTTGCATACTGCTGTGTCTGGTTGTGATTTTAAATACACAGTTGCCGCTTCCTCTTCAGGACACTGAAGAGGAAGAGACTTCACCCCCCGCCCCACGTGGTCTGGCAGCCCCATGCTGGTATACATAGGGTTATGGGAATTTGCTTCCGAATTGCCCTGCACTCTTCTGATGCACTCCAGATGCTGACACTAAATGCTGAGTGCCTGAAGCATGGTGCCATCTCCCCCGGATATAGGTAGGAGATATGGCATGCTGATGGGGTAAACAGGCTACGTATAAACAGGAGCTCAGCCTTGGCCAGAGAGCAGGGGAAAAAAACAGCCCCCGATACCTCACTGGGCTAAAAGGGTAAAAATAAAGAAATTAAAATAAATCTTCACCTCCTCATAAGAGAGGACTCATTTTAGACACCGGTCTTAATAAACCCCTGCACTGGTGGTGGATCTGCAGATCCTTTGCTGCTTCTAAATGTAAGACAGCTCCCTAGCTGTCTTACATTAGAGATGGGTTTTTTTGCCTAAAACAGGCATAGAAAATGGTGAGTAAGATGGACCTGCCAGCCCTTCCCCACCCACAATTTTAGTCCTGGTATGAGCAGAGAAGTCGCAGATTGCGGTGCATCTAACTGTTGTGTTGTAATCTGCACCTGAAATATGCCTAATTTAGGCATATTTCAGTTTTATAAATGACCCTCTAAAGCCTCATTCACATGTCAGTGTTTTGGTCAGTGATATCCAACAGTGCGGAACGCACACAGGCCGGTATCTGTGTTTTGCGGATTTGCAAAACACTATGGTCATGTGAATGTGGCCTAAGGCTTAAATATGAGTCTGAGTCTAAATATACGACTGATTTACAACCAGGATTGGAGTGTTCATAAATCAGGCTTATATGTGCTTGCAACTGTTTTCCAAGTCTACCTATACTTCTAAATTAAAACCTGGTATATATGTGTTGTGCGATGGTCTACAGCCAAATCCTATTTATAGACCTAATTGTAGTACACGTGTTCTGATTCATGTAGATCATTAACCCCTTCAGGACCAAGACATTTTTCACCTGCGTGACCAAGCCTAATTTTGCAAACCTGACATGTGTCACTTTATGTGCTAATAACTATTGAATGCTCTTACTAATCCCATTGTGATGGCTAACCTTGGGTAAAAGTACGACTCCCAAACGTGCACTTGCTTTGCTGTTCTCAGAATATCATAAAAATGAGTGGAGCATGCTGGGATTCGTAGTTTCACCTGGAGTCAGAGGTGTAGCTAAAGGCTCATGGGCCCTGGTGCAAGAGTTTACCTGTGGCTCCCATTCACTCACTGCTTTGTGGCCATGGGCAGCGAAGCACATAGTTAGAGATGAGCGAATCTATTCAGCGCTTCGTAGATTCGTTATGAATCCTTCTTTTTTCCTACTCCGAAGTGAATCCGGATTTATTCAGATTCGCTTCGTATTATTCATAAATGTTCTTAAAATTTTGAATGCTAACACTACGTACACATTCTTCTTGCCCCCCGGCCCTCAGAAGCGGGAAAATGACGATACGCCACCTCAAGAGCGGGAAAGTGAAGATATGCCCCCCTCAGAAGTGGGAAAAACCAGCCTGGCCCACCGGGAACTATCTATTTGCACGTATAGGGAGTGAAGACTCCTCCCTCATTACTCCTCCCTCCTCTCCAGTTCAAGCCAGCGGTGAACAAGATACCACAGCATGGCGAAACAACTGCGACCAAAGTGGGGAGAGATGGTGTTTGGTAGCGAGTACCCCAAACCACCGTCCAGTCCAGAGGAGATCAGAGTGTCACAGTTGGCCAAGAGAATCCCACCAGCACCTGAGGTGTCCGCTGTGCCGGCTGGTGCAGCGGAAGCGGCTGGAGTGTCGACTCCGCCGCCCAGGAAGAGAATACCTTCCATGCGGAAAATCCCATCGTGCCTGCATCAGTGACGGTACACACTCAGACCCTATGGGACTACAAGAAAGTGGTGGAGGACTGGGTCATCCAAGTGCTGGACCATCCGAGGCTGGGAGCCCCTACGCTGGAAAGGCGTAAAGGAACCGTGCTATGGTTTTCAGTCGAGCGAGGCAGTAGCTTCCTTGCGGACGATGAGGACGGCAAGGAGTACTTTGTGGACCACAGGTCTGTGAAACGGTCTTACCTGCCCCAAGCCCATCACAGCCTATACGTGGGGGTCAGGTAGAATATACTCCCATGGCATCCCTGACAGGCCCCTTTTCTACCGGGGTAACGTTATTGTCTAAGTTCCTGGTACCTGCATCACCACCAGAAGTTTGGCCGGACAAACCAGCAGGCGCAGGACGCTTGCGTTCCCTACAAAAGTCACCAGATGGCACCCTCTGTTTCAGGGAGAAGCCACTGCTGGAGATTCTGATCCCTGGATTGCCAGCACCATCACAGTCCTTTTACCTGGGTCAGCTGACTACCTCATCTTTCACATTCCAGCCCATGGTGATCCAGTACCAGCTACTGTGGAAAATGAAGTCAGCAGCAGCCAGGGGAGCTGGCGGTTCTTCCTTGGGTACAGCCTAGCCTGAGCCACTGTAGCCAGAAGTCCTTACCCCTGCAGTCCTGGCAGGAGTATCTGCAAAGGTGAAGGCTCAAGTGACAGCAGCGCTCACCAGTGTGACCACCACCCGGTCAAGTCCAAATTCTAGCAGCAGAGGGCAGTGGAGCTCAACCAGGGCAGCCAGCTTGGCCTACAGGAGGCTTGAGCGTCCTCCTATGTTGTTTAGCAGCAGTAGCAGCGAGGAGGACTTCAGGTCCCTCATCTGAGGAACCCTTCTACAATTGGCTGTCACTGTCTGGCTGATGTAAAAGACAACTCTGGACCTATGGGAGCTCCAACATGGACTGCACCTGAGGAGTGAGAGCTACTTGGCACTTGTTTTTGTTGTCCCCTGTTTGACTCTCACCCAGATGGACATGGCTTGTCCCCCCATCCCCCCCCCCCATTCTGCAGAAAATTCCCAGTTGCAGTTTCAGATTTTAATACTTTTACTTCATGGTCTAAAGAGCCAACGGATTTTTCTATAACCGTGATCCTGTCTCTTATCTTGGTTACGTCATCTCTTATAAGGGACAAGTCTGACTGTATTGCCCTCAATTGGATAGCCATATCATGTGTCACTTTTCCATCATTTTTAACTGTGGCTAGAATTTCCTCTAATGGAGAAGGCCCGCTTCAACTGCCCTGTCCCTGTCTCCATCCTGACAGTAATCCTCCACTGCCTTCTCCTGACTAGATCCAATAACATTTTTTTCAGGTTTGTGTCATGGTTCCCTTTTAGGCAATTTCAAATATTGATCCATTTTCCCCGCCTCTCCTAATTTCTCTACAGGTTTTTGCCCTGTTGCAAGTGAGAGATCTGTTGAGTGCCAATTTTTCTTTGGGGGCATTTTCTTCCCTTTTTTTCCCTTATCTATTTTCTATTTTATTTATTTTATTATTTATTTATTTATTTATCTGTTTATTTATATATTTTTCTTTCTCCCCCCCCTTTCCTCCCTGTTTTTTTCCTTTTCCCCCTTTTCCTTTTTATTTCTTTCTTCTTTTCCTCCTTTATTCTCCTCTTTTTCCTTTTTTTCTTTTCTTTCCTTCTTATTTCTTCTTGTTTCTTATTTCTTCTTCTTTCTCCTTTCTAACCCTAACAAATCACGGATTTCCACTTGGAGAATGGATATATACGTCCACAGTTATAAGACACTATCACTGAAATTAAGGAATGTTAAAACTATAATACTTTATTTATAACGATTAAAATATGGGAAAAAACCTGAAACCATATACTTATTACGTGAATCCAAACCAGGGTGCACAACGGGAGCTATTTCACCATAGACATAATAGTCACTCTCCCATAGGTGAATCCACCCCCAGTTGGATTAGAAAGGAAAGTACTAGAGGTAATATGTCGGCTGTATTGCCAAATGTAAGGTTCAGCTCTGGTGTGCATAAACGGCTGCCATCCACCTATAGAGCAGTTATCACCTAAAGAGCTGAATAATACCTCTAGTAATGGGAGCAAAAAATTAGCAGTGGGATTGGTGTGAGAAGGCAAGCAACTGCCTGCTCAGGATAAACTCACACCTCCCACTGATATCGCTACTGCTCCAGTTTGCAAGTGCAAAAAAGACTTGCAAGCACTGGTGTGTCATTACACTACAGTCCTAACATCCCTGCCTGATCGCTCTACGCGTTTCGCCTGATCAGGCTCATCAGGAGCCACAGCAGTATACAGATGGGACAAACACACACACAAGATGCCGACCACCTCCGAATATGAGGTGTCGGCACCGGCGCTATGGAGGCCTCCATAGTGCCGGTGCCGACACCTCATATTCGGAGGTGGTCGGCGTCTTGTGTGTGTGTTTGTCCCATCTGTATACTGCTGTGGCTCCTGATGAGCCTGATTATCAGGCGAAACGCGTAGAGCGATCAGGCAGGGATGTTAGGACTGTAGTGTAATGACTACAGGGCAATTGCCTCCCTGTTTTGTAATAAATCCTTAATGTCACCACCACGATACGTTTTGTTTTTTTCATGCCAGTCATGCTAAACCCATTAACCCGTAGGATACCAGCTCCTTATATGTATGGCACTGGGAACTGTGTCTCAAATCACAGTGCTGTAGAGCTACGGCTCACTGATTAGCGGCAGGGGTCCAGCAGTCACTGATAGCCGGACCCCTGATGTATGCGCCGGCATCCGTGAAAACAACAATGCCGGTGTATTAACCCTCACAATGCCACAGTCATTATGGCTGCCTTCCCTATGCTTATAGCCCCAACCATTTTCTAGTCACCTTGCCTCACAAAAAGTGTAACACCAAGTGATCAAAAAGGCATATGTAGCCCAAAATGGTACCAATCAAACCGTCATCTTATCCCACAAACAATGAGCCCCTACATAAGACAATCACCTGAAAAATAACAAAAAGTTGGCTCCCTGAACATGGCAACAATTTTATGCTATTCAAAAATGCTTTTACTGTATAAAACTTAACAAAAATAAAAATAAACAGACATATTAAGTATTGCAGCGTCCGTAACAACCTGATCTATAAAAATATCACATGATATACTCAGTCAGTTGAACGTTGTAAAAATAAAATAAATAAGAACTATACCAGAACAGTCATTTTTGTCATCTCTCCTTACAAAATGCATAAAACAGAAAGTGATACCTCATAATATGTTTATTACTTAACATTGCCCATATGTCTACTTTATGTTGGCATCATTTTGTAAATGCCATTTTATTTTTTTGGGATGTTGAAGTCACTACTGAGCTTTACATAGTGGGGTAGTAGAAACTACTCTATTTTAGAAACTAAACCCCTCAAGATATTCAAAACTGATTTTACAAACAAGAATTAAAGGAAAATGTAGATGAAATTTTTGGGCAGATTTTCGATTTTTTAATCATTTAAGGAATACCAGCCAAACAACACTCAATATTTATTACTTTGATTCTGAAGTTCACAGAAACACCCCATTTGTGATTGTAAACTGCTATATTGACACACAATAGGGAGCAGAAGAAAAGGAGCAATATATGATTTTTGGAGAGCATATTTCACTGGGATAATTTTAAGTTGCCATGTCACATTTGGAGACCCCTTGATGCACCCCTAGAGTAGTGACCCCATTTTTGAAACTACGGGATAAGGTGGCAGTTTTGTTGGTACTATTTTGGGATACATATGATTTTTGATTACCCTATATTACGCTTTTTGTGAGGTAAGGTAACAAGCAATTGGCTGTGTTAGCACCATTTTTTTTTTTTTTTTACAATGTTCATCTGACAGGTTAGATCGTGTGCTATTTTTATAGACGCACCAAAATCAAATATGTCTTTTGTTTTTAGTTTTACATAATAAAGCATTTTTGAAAAAAAAAGATTTTTTTAGTGTCTCCAAATTCTGAGAGCCATAGTTGTTTTTTTTTTGTTGGGTGATTGTCTTATGTAGGTGCTCATTTTTGTGGATTGAGGTGACTGTTTCATTGGTACTATTTTACAAATGATTTTTTGATTGCTTGGTATTACACTTTTTGTGACGGCTTTTTTGGCACAGTTTTTATTTTATTTCCTTATGGTGTTCACCTGAGGGGTTAGGTCATGTGATATTTTTATAAAGCAGATGATCACGGATGTGGCAATACTTAATTTTTTAATTTAAGTTTTACACAATAAAAGCATTTTTTAAACAAATCATGTTTTAATGTCACAGTCTGAGAGTCATATTTTTTATTTTTAGGCCAATTGTCTTAGGGGGGTGTTGTAGAGGCTCACTTTTTGCGAGATGAGGTGACGTTTAGATTGGTACTATTTTGGGGGGCATACGCCTTTTTGATTGCTTGGTATTACATTTTTTGTGATGTAAGGTGACAAAAAATGGTTGTTTTGGCAGTTTTTATTTTATTTATTTTAAAACATTCAGGTAATGGGGTGGATCATGTGATATTTTTATAGAACTGGTCGTAACGGACGCGGCAATACCCAATATGTCTGTTTTGCTCTTTTTTCTATTTTTTATTTTGTGTTTTATTATGGGAAAGGGGCTTTTTTTACTTGAAACTTTATTTTTTATTTTGAAAAACACTTTTCTTTTCCTTTTTTTTGTCCCACTCTGGGACTTCAACTTCTGGGGGTCTAATGCCCTGTGCAATCCCATCTGCAATGCATTACATGTGAGTTTTACACTGACAGCCTGCCTGTGAGACCAAGCCTAAGGCCCCATTCAGACGACCGTGTTTCACAGCCGTATATGGGCCGTGAAAGCCCGGCCTGTGCTGCCCCAGAGGACGGGAGCGCACGGCGTCATTGGTTGCTATGACGCCGTGCGCTTCCTGAGGCCGCTGCCGCCTCAGGAAGCGCATGGCGTCATAGCAACCAATGACGCTCCTGTCCTCTGGGGCAGCACAGGCTGGGCTTTCATGGCCCGTATACGGCCGTGAAACATGGTCGTCTGAATGGCGCCTAAGGGGCTGGATCTCACAGGCTTGTGTAGAAGGTAAGCCCCAATGCCTATGGAAGCAACGTCATCCATGCTTTCATCGATGCCGCAGCAGGGGTCTGTGCCGCTGATTGGGGCGGGGGCAGCTCCTGCACCTGCCCAATCATCCTACAGTACATGTGCGACGCAGGTCCTCTGCGGGATAAGAATGTTGGAGTATGAAATGCTTCGATGCTCATATGAGAGGGGCTGCGTGGGTGAAAATGGGGATATGTTCAGGATATGAGACATCCCCTTTAATGTAATTCTTAATTGCAAAAAACACTGTGTCATCTTCATTTGGTAACAGTTTTTACGGTTTCACATTACCACTAGAGTTGAGCGAACCTGCTCGTAACTTACAGTTGGGTGAGGACGGATCCGTTTGGTGTCACACACTAGTCACGTACCAGTGTGTGACACCAAACGGATCCGTTCCCATTGACTTACAGTCGGGTGAGGATGGATCCGGATGGCTGCAGGCAGGGGAGCACAGGGGATCCCAGCATTGAACCACTCGTTACGAGCAGGTTTGCTCATCTGTAATTACCACACATCCGACAGGGATGTGAGCCACATCTGTAAAAGCCAATACTTTGAAGTCAAGTGGTTGGATGTGTTATTGTGGACTGAAATAAACTAGGGGATCTCCTGTACAAATCTTTTAACTGATTGAATCCAGAATGGATTTTATAGAAAAATTCCAAGTTCTGGTAATCCGGGACCATAAAGTCCTGGCAGACAAAGTGCAATCAAACCAACAGGTCTCCAATCTGAATTTTAAACAACGGGTTTCACTTCAGCAACTCAAACATTTTTTTTTTTATATTACTATCAGAATGGCAGACAAGGGGGGAACAATATTAGTTATGGACTCTACATACTAGAATACTAGAAGTCTGGTGTTAAAGCCAGGCTGAATTATATTTCTACATAAAATTGATTATTATCCAACTAGCAAGATCCAGTCAATGGTTTATCACGTTGTTGTAGACGGAGTTGCCCTAGGAGTACTTAATGAGAAACAGGCTGAATTTATTTGTGTGGACCACCCTACCGTCCCAATACTTCACACACTGCCCAAAATACATAAATAGTGTTGAGCAAAGTGGAATTTGATCCAAATTTCAGGAAAAATTTGATTTGTTACGTATCCGAATTTCCTTGCGCTTCGTGCTAACGAATTGGATTTTTTCTAAAACGGCTGCTGCATATGTTACAAAGATGAAGTAAGAAGTCCGGGAATGAGGGATCGCCCATAATGCTGTGTATCCAGGAAATCAACAGATAGCACAGCCCTATAAAAAACCTCATCCTGCCCGGTCTTTTCCATTTTCCAGTGAACTTAGTGCAGGAAGAGACGTTACAGGCACTAGAGACAATTTATTTACAGTATATTACTTTTGAGCAGTTTAGGGGCAGCTTAGAGATAGTGTGGGAATATAAAAGGGAGACTTTATCCACACTGAAGGGAAGAGAGCTAGGGCCAATTGAACAGTGTGAAGCTTGTCTAATAGAGCAGCTATTCTATTACACCTTGCTGCACTAAGTGGGATTAAAAAGTGCTCCAATAAAACAGAGTTTAGGTTGCTCACATTCTGTTATACATAAGTAAATCTGTTAGACTACATGAACACAACGTGAAAAATGGACATGTGATGTACATTTTTTTAACAGCCATCACACGTCTGTTTTAACACCAATGGTTGTTTATGGGGTTATTCATAGGGCAGTTTTTTTTGACTGTCAGTGAAAAACAGACGTAAAAGAATAGAACATGTTCTATCTTGTCCGTTTTTCACTGTCAGACTGCCCCCATACAATTGAATGGGTCAATTTTTAACGTCCGTTTTTTCAGAAAGGCATCAATTAAATAAACGTCCGTTAAAAATGGCCGTTTTTATGAGACTTTTTTCTCATTGTCATGTGCATGTAGCCTTAATCCTTCATTGTGTAATTGGGGTGAAATTGCTGCTTGATACTACTGATTTTAGGGTGTTCACTTTCCTTTATACATAATTCAACCCATACACCAACATACATAAAATATCCATTGACAAAGTACATGCGTGTGACCATCTCAGTTATAACCCCAAAAACATGTCACGCCACAAAGACACAATTTAAACAAATATAGACTTTATTGTCATAAGCTCATAAAATTATTTTAAGAGTTTAACGTTAAAAATGAATCACTTTTGTGGTGGCAAAAAAGCGGATCAGGCACAACAGCGGTCAGTTCATATTCACAGAGAATAATGTATCACACAGGGTAATACATACCATACATAAGAAAGACAATGAAAAAATCTCAAATAAAGGTTATATATTCAAAGACAAGGTAATACGTGCCATATATAAGAGACAATGACACAATATCAAATAAGGATTATATTCAAGGACATGAGGGTTCAGGTATATATATTATTAACCGCACCAGAGTGGAAAATTGAAACCATTAAAAGAATTGCGGATATTCTGCCCTCCCCAGTCACAGATACTCTGTCGTTGGATATCACAATAATCACATTAAAATATTTGGCATTTATCACCAATGTGATAACCAAAACATGAAAACAATAGCTGGAATATAATCCTAAGAGTTCATACAGACCGCAGTGTGCCTGAACCGCCTGGCAACTCCCCAATGTACGTTTCGCCCTACAGCTTCCTCCAGGGGGCATGACCCATGGACTCACAAATTTGCTTTAAATACCATCCCAATTCATAATCAAATCCCACTAACACATGTGCGTAAAAAAGATTACCTCTAAAATGAATGCCATCTGAGAAAATCATTCATTGGGAACTAATGGCCGCCTATTAGTGTTCACCATTACTTATCGGCGTACCATGCCTCAGCCAGAGTGAGATCTCGCGAGGCTACGGCGTTACGCTCATATTACATAATGGGATCGGAAGCGGAACACCTGCCATTTTGGAAAGGGGCAATACAGGAAACACCATAAAAGCATATGGAAGATATGACCACAGACACACAAGCACCATTTTTTAGTATAGTATAGAGTACCTTATATACATATATATATATATATATATATATAAACAGTGTAATAGCCCCTCAATTATTAAAAAATACTATATTCATATGAAACACATATAATCCTAAAAAAAGGAGAATGAATAAATACCAAAATCGTGAAAAAGTGCAAGAAGTGCAAAGTGTAAAAGTGAAAGTGTACATGCAAAAAACAACAAAAGTTTAAAAAAGATATAAGTGCATAGTAGGAAGTAACATATAATACATAACATGAAGTGATAAAGTATGATTATACACATACCATGAACTGATAAAGCATAATTATACACATGATTATACACAATTATTATTATTATTATTATCATCAGCCTAATAAGTGATGATGATGCCTATCCTTTACTAACCAGAAAATACCTGTATTGTGTATCATTAGAGATGAGCGAGCACTAAAATGCTCGGGTGCTCGTTATTTGAATCAAATTTTTCCCGATGCTCGGGTGCTCGTTTCGAATAACGAACCCCATTGAAGTCAATGGGAGACTCAAGCATTTTTTGCAGGGGACCGGGGCTCTGCCTAGGGAAGGCTGGGTGAAAACCTGGAAACCTCAGAAAATGATGGAAACACCACTGAAATGGACAGGAAACAGCAGGGGCAGCATGCATGGATGCCTCTGAGGCTGCCTAATCGTACCATTATGCCAAATTCTGGGCAACAGCCTGGTGATGACCCTCAAGGCAATTGTACTGACCCAGACCAAGATGGGCAAGGCACATGTGCTGGCACATGTTAGGAAAGCACCCAACTAGGTGCAACGAAGGTCCATCACCGCCTGCAGGTGACACCACTGCTCATGCTGGCACTGCTGTGCTATCCCCCGCCCCATGACGCAGGCATAAGCCTGACACAGCATGGTGACAGCGTAGTGACGCCAACAAATGACCAAGTTAGATTGAGGTAGCAGGTGAACCACCCAAAAATGTAGCCTGACACAGCATGGCGGTGAACCCATAGTGACCAAGGTAGACTCAGGTGGCAGGTGAAGCACCCAAAAATTTAGCCTGACACAGCATGGCAGTGACACCACCAATGCCTTGGTCAGACTGAGATTGCAGTCAAATGTCTGTAGGTGAGCCTCCCAAAAATTTGTTTTTGAGTGTCCGAAGTTGACCCTCCTAAAAAATTGTTTTGGAGTGTCTGTAGTTGACCCTCCTGTAAAATATTTTTTTGGTTTTTCCTGTTATTAGTTTATGTACAACCCATGGCTGGCATCAGGGGCGTAGCTAGAACTGACTGGGCCCCACAGCAAAATTTTGTATGGTGCCCCCCCTTCATGACTATCCTGGGATCCTATATGTGCATATGTAAGGGAGAGTTCACAGGGCAGGGGGCACACACAGTGCAGCATGGGGGGCACAGTACAATGCAGGGGCACAGGACAGCATAGCAGGCACAGTGCATTATAGGGTGCACAGTACAGGGCAGGAGGCACACACTGTGTAGCATGGGGGACACAGTACAGAGCAGGGGGAAAAATACAGCACAGGGGTACAGAAGAGGTCAGGGGGCACACAGTGCAGAATGGGGGGCACAGTACAGGGGGGCAAAATACAGCATGGGGGTACAGTACAGTGGCACACAGTACAGGCCGCGGGGGGGGGGGGGGGCACAGTACAGCATATGGGGCACATGGCAGCATATGGGGTACAGTACAGGGCAAGGAGTACAGTACAGGATAGGAGGCACACACTGTGCAGCATGGGGGGCACAGTACAAAGCAGGGGGAAAGATACAGCATAGGGGGTACAGTACAGTGCAGGGGCACACAGTACAGGCCGGGGGGGGGAAGCACAGTACAGCATATGGGGCACATGGCAGCATACGGGGCACAGTACAGGGCAAGGAGCACAGTACAGGATAGGAGGCACACACTGTGTGGCATGGGGGCACAGTACAGGGCAGGGGGAAAAATACAGCATGGGGTACAGGGCAGCATAGAGGGCACAATACAGAACAGGGAGTACAGGGCAGGGAGCACACATGGTGCAGCATAGGGGACACAGTACAAGGCAGGGGGCACACACAGTGCAGCATAGGGGGCACAGTACAAGGCAGGGGGCACACACAGTGCAGCATAGGGGGCACAGTGCATTATAGGGGGTACAGTACAGGGCAGGAGGCACACACTGTGTAGCATGGGGGGCACAGTACAGGGCAGGGGGCAAAATACAGCATAGGGGGCAGGGGGCACGCATAATACAGCATAGCACAATGCAGCATAGGGGGTACAGTACAGGGGGAACACATAGTGCAGCATACGGGACACAGTACAGGGCAGGGGGCAGAATACAGCATAGGGGACACAGTACAGGGCAGGGGGCACACATAGTGCAGCATAGGGGACACAGGGCAGGGGGCAGAATGCAGCATAGGGGGTGCAGTACAGGGCAGGGGGCACAAACTTACCACTGTTGGTCAGGCTGGCAGTGAGTCTGAAGGTCTGCTGTATTGGCTGGCTGGCAGGCTGCACAATGCTCAGATGGCTGAGACAGCGCTACTCTGGGTTGCTCCTGCTTCCTGGATGTCTGTTACAGTCAGAGCAGGAGGTCAGCTGGCACTACAAGGGAGGTGGAGGGGCAGGTAAGAGAGGCAGCCTGATGGGCAGGCAGGAGTGCAGAGGGTCACATGCAGGGTCCACATGGTGCTTCTGGAAGTCTGGGAGCGGGCCCTGTTTGTGACTGAAGTATTACTTGAAAAGATTGGTGGAGCAGCAGCTTCCTCTCACTGCTCCTCCACCAATTAGATTACACAGTGCAGCAGCGAGGAGGAGAGGTAGGAGAATCCCTCTCTCCCCATCCTCTTGTTTTAATGCGCAGCGTTACGATCCCACCCCACCCTTGGAAAGAGAGAGAAATAGAAATATCACCCTACTGATTTGCCATATCCCTGCTACTGCTCCCGGGCCCCTGCTGAGCTCGGGCCCCGAAGCAGTCGCTTCCCTTGCTTCCCCTATAGCTACGCCACTGGCTGGCATGGTGGGAATATATAGGTTTGCTTCACAGACGGTCCACTGCACCGTTACATTTTCTTCATCATTGCCAATTACTTTTTCACCAACTGTTGTATGGCAATGATAAAGGGGAAGGTGAATCCACTGCCGAAGAAAAGTGTCATCCTCCTACAAGTCTCCACTTGTTCTCAATTGAAAAGGGGATGTTCTTGCCGTGGCCTTCCTCATAGTGGCCGCTTCTGTGGACGAGAGAGGTGGTGTACCTACGGACAGCCTGATCGAACATGATGGCCGACGGGGAGACACTCCCTCATGTAAAATTGTTTTTTTCAGTGTCTGTATTTGACGCTACTAAAAAATTTATTGGAAAGAGGGCCTGTAGGTGGCCCTCCGTAAACATTGTTTGTATAGAGCGCCAGTTGGCCCTCAGAAACATTGCCTGTTGGTTCAGCGTTTCTGTGCGAAGAGGAGGAGGAGGAGGGGTTGGAGGAAGAGGCATAATAAGTCTGAGAAACCGTGACCGAGGTAGGCCCCGCAATCCTTGGTGTGGGCATTACATGAGTGGCCCCAGGGTCAGACTCGATCCCAGCCTCTACCAAGTTAACCCAATGTGCCGTCAGGGAGATATAGTGTACCTGTCCGCCAGCACTTGTCTCCGTGAAACAGTTGCTGATCTACCTGCTCTGGCCCTGCTTCACCCTCTGGCCACCCCACTGCCTCTTCCAACCTGTTCTGGTGCTGCACTTGCCTCCACTTCAGAAGCACTGTCTTGAGTTGGATTACCAACCCAGCTCGGGTCAGTCACCTCATCATCCAACAGCTCTTCCTCCGATTCCTCACTCTGCTCCCCCCTCCGACTTACTGCCCTGACAACAACGTCACTGTCTGACAACCGTGTCTCATCATCATCATCATCCGACACCTCTTGACGCACTACTTGCACTAATTCCACACTCTCATTACCCACAGACTGCGAAAGTTCTAAATTTTGGGCATCGGGACAGAGCAACTGCTCAAGTTGCTGTTGAGCAGTGGTTTGTGTCTCTGGGTAGGGTCCTGAAAAGAGTTCCTGTGAGTATGCCGGATCTGAATACATACTTTCCGTGGGGGGGGGCAGGCTGGGGGGAAGGAGGTTGAGCTGGAGGATCCAGAGGTCTACTCCCTTGGCTAGCGTGGGTGGACTGCGTGGAAGACTGGGTGGTGGATAAATTACTGGACGCATTGTCCGCTATCCACGTCATCACCTGTTCGCACTGTTGTGGTTTCAATAGTAGTGTACCACGTGAACCAGTAAGTTGCGAGATGAAGCTAGGGAGCGAAACTCTGCGGTGTTCCACTGCTCCCTCATCAACATGTACTGTGTCACCCTGCCCAGGACCACGGCCTCTGCCCCCTACACTACTTGAACGCCCGAGCCCACGCCCTCGACCCTTAGCCCTTGGGTTCAACATTTTGTATGTTCACTTCAATGTATGATATATAACTGAGAGAAAAAACGTAGTCTTTAGACGGTGGCTTTTGTACCGCAAACCACTCAATTTGTCGCTGCACTGTATAATTTCAAAAAAGAGAGAAAAGACGTAATGTTTAGATGTAGGCTTTAGGCCCGCAAATCACTGAATTTGTCGCTGCACTGTATAATTAGAAAAAAGAGAGAAAAGACGTAGTGTTTAGACGGCGGTTTTATTCCCGCAAAGCACTCAATTTGTCGCTGCACTGTATAATTTGAAAACTGAGAGAATAAACGTAGTGTTTAGATGGCGGTTTTGTAACGCAAACCACTCAATTTGTCACTGCACTGTATTATATATAACTGAGATAAAAAAACGTAGTGTTTAGACGGCGGCTTTAGTACCACAAAGCACTCAATTTGTCGCTGCACTGTATAATATATAACTGAGAAAATAAACGTATTCCCTAGACTGACGCTAATGTACAGTACACTACATAATTGTTCACTGGACTGTAGTGTATATCACTGAGAGAAAAAAAGCGTATTCACTAGACTGCACTACAGATCCCAGCAAGCCAAGGTGCAGCAGCAGCAAAAATGAGTACTGAGAGGGCTTTGGGCAATTTCTTTTGGGTCTGTGTGGACCACGTGCTGTCTCTTCTACCACCAGTGCACAGCGTGCAGCCAAGATGGCGGTAGCTGCACTACAAGTCCCAGCCAGCAGCAGACCCCCCCCAAAAAAAAATGTGCTTGTAGCCCTTAGAAGGGTTGTTGGGTTCTCTGGGGATGATTCCTGCCTAACCAACATCTAAATTGAGGCCCTAACAGCGTGCAGCCAAGATGGGATTGAGATTGCAGTCAAATGGCTTTGGATGAGCCTCCCCAAAAAATTTTTTTGGGGTGTGTGAAGTCGACCCTCCGAAAAAAATTTTTTTTGTGTCTGTGGTTGACGATACTGAAAAATTGTTTTAGAGTGTCTGTAGTTGACGCTCCGGAAAAATTGTTTGGAGAGAGGGCCTGTAGGTGGCCCTCCAGAAACATTGTCTTAAAAGAGTGCCAGTGGGCCCTCTGAAAAATTCCTTTTTGGGTCAGTGTTTGGCAATGAAGAGAAGAAGGAGGAGGAGGAGGAGAGGAGAGGAATTGGATACATAAGGAATCTTATTCTTTAGCTGCTTTCCCCCTGAGGAGATTTGAATTCCGGTGAAATCCGGGCTTTGTTCATTTTAATAAGCGTCAGCCTGTCAGCGCTGTCAGTTGACAGGCGTGTACGCTTATCGGTGATGACACCACCAGCTGCACTGAATACCCGCTCTGACAACACGCTAGCGGCAGGGCAGGCCAGCACCTCCAAGGCGTACAGCGCCAGTTCAGGCCACGTGTCCAGCTTTGAAACCCAGTAGTTGTATGGAGCAGAGTGATCACGCAGGACGTTGGTATGGTCAGCTAGGTACTCCCTCACCATCTTTCTGTACAGCTCCCCCCTACTCTGCCTAGACTGGGGACAGGTGACAGTGTCTTGCTGGGGTGACATAAAACTGGCAAAGGCCTTGGAGAGCGTTCCCCTGCCAGTGCTGGACAAGCTGCCTGCTCGCCTCCCCTCCCCCGCTACTTGGCCCACAGAACCACGCCCTCTGCCGCTAGCGGCGTCAGATGGGAAGGATTGTTTCAGCTTGTGCACCAGGGCCTGTTGATATTGATTCACTCTCATACTCCTTTCTCTACAGGGATGAGAGTGGAAAGGTTCAGCTTGTACCGTGGGTCCAGGAGAGTGAACACCCAGTAATCGGTGTTTGAAAAAATGCTTCTAACGTGAGGGTCACGGGATAGGCAGCCTAACTTGAAGTCTGCCATGTGCGCCAGAGTCCCAACACGCAAGAATTCCCTCTCCTCACTGGCCTGACTCTCCATTTCCTCCTCCTCCTCTTCAGCCCATACACGCTCAAGAGTTAAGAAGGACTGAGCATTGGTACCCTCTTCTGTCTCGCCAACATTCTCCTCCTCTTCCTCCTCATCCTCATCCCCCTCCTCCAATACGGGCTGAGAAACAGACCGGAGGGTGCTCTGGCTATCAAGCGATGTATCTTCTTCCCCCATCTCCTGTGACAAGCGCAAAGCTTCTGACTTCATGCTGAGCAGTGAGTTTTTCAACAGGCAAAGCAGCTGGATGGTGAGGCTGATAATGGCGGCATCGCCGCTGACCATCTGTGTTGACTCCTCAAAGTTGCTCAACACCAGATATCAGACATCCACGTCCACTCCTCATTGTAGACTTGAGGAAGCTGACTGACCTGACTACCAGTTCTGGTGGAAGTTGACATCTGGCAGTCTACAATCGCTCTGCGCTGCTGGTAAACTCTGGATAACATGTTTAATGTAGAATTCCATCTCGTGGGCACGTCGCACAACAGTCGGTGAGCTGGCAGTTGTAGGCGGCGCTGCGCTACCCTGAGAGTGGCAGCATCTGTGGTGGACTTGCGGAAATGCGCACAGATGCGGCGCACCTTGGTGAGCAAATCAGACAGAGTGGGGTATGTCTTGAGGAACCGCTGAACTATGAGATTGAACACGTGGGCCAGGCATGGCACATGTGTCAGTCTGCCGAGTTGCAGAGCCGCCACCAGGTTACGCCCGTTGTCACACACAACCATGCCTGGCTTGAGGTTCAGCGGTGTAAGCCACAGATCGGTCTGCGCTGTGATGCCCTGTAACAGCTCTTGGGCGGTGTGCCTTTTGTCACCTAAGCTCAGCAGTTTGAGCACCGCCTGCTTGCGCTTAACCACGGCACTGCTGCTGCGCCTAGAGCTACCGAATGAAGGCACCGTGCCCACGGATGGTAATTCGGAGGAGGAGGGGTTGGAGGAAGAGGCATAGTACATCTGAGAAACCGTGACCGAGGTAGGCCCCGCAATCCTCGGTGTGGGCAGTACCTGAGCGTCCCCAGGGTCAGACTCGGTCCCAGCCTCCACCAAGTTAACCCAATGTGCCGTCAGTGAGATATAGTGTCCCTGCCCGGCAGCACTTGTCCACGTGTCCGTGGTTAGGTGGACCTTATCACTAACCGCGTTGGTCAGGGCACGGATGATGTTCTGTGACACGTGCTGGTGTAGGGCTGGGACGGCACAACGGGAAAAATAGTGGCGGATGGGGACCAAGTACCGAGGGACAGCCACCGCCATCAGGTTGCGGAAAGCCTCAGTCTCTACCAGTCTATAGGGCAGCATCTCCAGGCTCAACAATTTGGAGATGTGGACGTTTAGGGCTTGTGCATGTGGGTGGCTGGAATTGTATTTGCGCTTGCGCTCAAATGTCTGCTGCAAAGACAGCAGCGCTGCGCTGCGCTGGGACACATTGGTGGAAGTTGTGGAGGATCGTGGAGTTGAAGTGGTGGTTGTAGTGCGGGAGGCGCTCGTGCCAGGGTCCTGGGCGGGGGGTTGACTCGCCAAGCCAGCATGTGATACAGGGAAAGGGGCAGTGGTGTGACCCGCAGGCGGTGAACGGCCTTGGTTCCACTGAGTTGGGTGTTTAGCACTCATATGCCTGCGCATGCTGGTAGTGGTTAGGCTGGTAGTGGTGGCTCCCCTGCTGATCCTGGTGTGGCACAGGTTGCACACCACAGTCCGTTGGTCATCCTCACTTTCTTTAAAAAACCTCCAGACTTGCGAACATCTAGGCCTCGGCACGGGAGCTTGACTCCGTGAAACAGTTGCTGATCTACCTGCTCTGGCCATGCTTCTCCCTCTGGCCACCCCACTGCCTCTTCCAACCTGTTCTGATGCTGCACTTGCCTCCCCCTCCCCCAGTTGCCACCGACAGCACACACACGGGACAATTCGGGCCAGAGAAGATGGCTAAAGGAAGGGAGCAAAATTATTTGTCTCATTTAGACCATTTGGTGTCATGCTGTCCAACAAATACATATATCCATCTAGTTTCGCGTTGAGCCAGCAAACGCTTCCAATTGCCACCATGTGGGGAGATCATAACTCGGTCAATACCCCTAAATCTGAGAACAGACCCATCAGAGTCATGTACTTCATAAAAATGTTTGGGTATAGATTGAAGAGTCTCAGTATCTTGCACATCCTTTGCTGCATCAATAGCCAAGACATGTTCCCTGACCCGGCGCCTTAATTGTCGAGAGGTCATGCCCACGTAGATCTTCTTTTATGGACAGTTTGCCCAATAGACCACACCCACTGTTGTACATGTTATTGTGTGTGTATTTTGCACCCTTGGATCCAAATATCCGGCCTATTGTCAGACCGGTGTAATGGCTTATATTACCAATGTATCTCGAAGGTTCTTTGACCTACAAAAGGTAATACAGGGCATTGGACCAAGCTTTGCAGACTGTTGAGGGTCCACACATAGAATCTCCCAATACTTCATCAAAGCTTGCCTTACCTCCATAGAGCTTGTATTACATTCGGTGATGAATCTCACTTTTTCTTCCCCCTTTTCTCTCTGTTGTCTCAGTCCCCTTCTGGAATAAAGCAGGGCATTCTGCTCAGTACATTTAGCTCGTTCATATGCTCTTCTGATGTCTCTCTCACTATACCCACGTTGCTGAAAACGTCTCCATAGGCATTCCGCTTGTTTCTCATATGCTTCATCTGTTGAGCATATTCTTCTGATCATCAAGAATTGTCCAACTGGAATGTTTTTAATTAAGTTCCTTGGGTGTGATGATGAGGCATGTAAGAAGGAATTAACAGACATCTTCTGATATAAATCCGTTGAGATCCACCCATCTTTTTCCACCTTTAAATGAATGTAAAAAAAATCGATTTCACTGACACTGGTCTTGAATTTCAATTTGATGTTAAGTCCATTGTCATTAAGACCAGCAATAAATTGCCCAAACTCCCCCTCGGGCCCCCGTCATATGATCAAGGTATCATCTATATATCTTCCCCAAAAGAGGACACGTTCAATCATAGGCTGGGAGTCCGTGAGGAAGTTGCGTTTCTCCCACAACCCCAGGAACAGATTAGCATATGAGGGCACACAAGCCACCCCAATCACTGTCCCCTGGAGCTTCAGGAAAAAACGCACCCCTGAACAAAAAAAAAAATTGTGAGTCTATATATATTTCAGTAGGTCCAACAAAAACGTAACCTGCCGGCTCAGCGGTGAACGCTATGGCCGCCACAGAGCCGGATAGGCATTGATGCTGCACACGACACATCAATGGTATGCAGCGTCTGTTAGTGCCAAATGAATCGGTTTAGTTATCAAGACCTCCTAGGGTTGCTCCTGATGACATACCGGTTAAACCCGGCTATAGAAACGCGTCGAGAAATGGGTCATATAGGTCTTCAATAGGTGTATTATGTACTAACGTACCAACAGGGAACTTGATGACTATTAGACCGGAGGGTGCGATATAGGAGCCTGTGTATATTTACCAGCCCTTTACCCCAAAGTCTTTTTTTATTGTTAGGCAACTTGGACCAGTAATAGTTGCTCTTGCACAAGTTGAGCCCCTTTACGTGGTCCTCGCCTGCTTTTCATTCACCTGTCAGCCATTTTTGCCACATGCTGTAGGGTGGTTACCTAAGTTTTGGGATATTAACCAGTCCCTGTTGCACCCCTTACAGCTGTACATCGGTGAATGTTTTAAAATAATTTTTTGGTCATATCTGTACTATTGTCCCTTCTTTCCTGAATCGTCAAGTGGCAGAGAATATAATAATTATCATTATTACTCTGTCCACTCAACGGGATCTTATGGGCTAGTCATACTGGGTGCATGGAGCTACATATGCTGGATGTCCAGACCCCGCTCTGACTGACCCTTTACCTGATACAGGATTAGATAGGGATTTAATGAGTTTCTAATAAAGTTTGTTTTAATTGACTTTCTTTCGGGATACCTTAGAGATCTTCTGGAATTCCTTGCTAACCAATTTCACAAACAACTCAATATCTGGAAAGATGGAAAAAGGGGGGAACTTCATTCATTTTGGAATCAATGTCCTTGGAAACTTACTGCCCATCTGTTCCTGTTCATCCAATAAAGCCAAAGATTCTTCAGTGCTTCCTCCTCTGCCTCCGTGCACAAAATAGGATACATTTTCTTCTGATATAATCTTTTGAACATCAGTTTCCTCGCAAAGAGGTGTAAATCTTTTATAGATGTCAAAATTAGAAGTGGGGCAAGTTCAAGAGATTTTATCAGAGGAAAATGGAGAGATTACTTTCTTTTTTAAAAAAAACTAAAGACACAACAAGCGCACTGGAGTGGTTCCCTTCCTTCCTTTATAGAATTTTTTTTATTTTTTATTTTGCACATGATCCAACATCATATGCTTCATACATATAAAGAATATGTATGAAGCATATGATGTTGGATCATGTATTTATTCAATATTAGAGATGAGCGAGTAGTGTTCGATCGAGCTGGTATTCGATCGAATACTACGATATTCGGCACACTCGATTTCAATCGAGTATAACGGCGATGGCGCACTTAGAATTCGTTTCCCCTCCCACCTTCCCTGGCGCTCTTTTTCCACCAATCAACATGCAGGGGGGGTATGACAGGCACGCTGAGCACGCTGGCAGCGCGAAAACAGCGTCTACATGCATTGGCTGGAAAAACCATGTGACCTCGAATATTAAAAACTCAGCTCTTCCTGCTCGTACGCATATGCTGCGTGAACTTAGTCAGGGACAGAGGCTGGAGAAGGGAGAGACAGATTTTAGCTGTTGGACAGGCAGGAGCGTGAATAAAAGCCCTTATCAGGGCTACTACAGTGGACTTCAGTGATAGCTTTACTACAATATAGACTTTACAGAGAACGGCTGCTGTATTCAGGGATAGCTGCTGGAGTAGGGACAGAGAGAGGCATTAGTGGTGTATTAGGTGCTCTGCTACATACCAAACTATATTTGGCACTACTGCTGTGTACCTTGAAATATACAATATCTAGGCCTTTTAATTGGCAACTGTACTGTGCGTTCTCTTGCTAAATAATTTCACATACCTGGTGTAAATACCCACCGTCTGTTCAGTTAGTACACGGCTGTGTACTTTGAAATATACAATATCTAGGCATTTTAATAGGCCACTGTACTGTGCGTTCTCTTGCTAAATTATCTCACATACCTGGTGTAAATACCCACCGTCTGTTCAGTTACTACACGGCTGTGTACTTTGAAATATACAATATCTAGGCATTTTAATAGGCCACTGTACTGTGCGTTCTCTTGTTAAATTATCTCACATACCTGGTGTAAATACCCACCGTCTGTTCAGTTACTACACGGCTTTGTACTTTGAAATATACAATATCTAGGCCATTTAATAGGCCACTGTACTGTGCGTTCTCTTGTTAAATTATCTCACATACCTGGTGTAAATACCCACCGTCTGTTCAGTTACTACACGGCTTTGTACTTTGAAATATACAATATCTAGGCATTTAATAGGCCACTGTACTGTGCGTTCTCTTGTTAAATTATCTCACATACCTGGTGTAATACCCACCGTCTGTTCAGTTACTACACGGCTTTGTACTTTGAAATATACAATATCTAGGCATTTTAATAGGCCACTGTACTGTGCGTTCTCTTGCTAAATTATCTCACATACCTGGTGTAAATACCCACCGTCTGTTCAGTTACTACACGGCTTTGTACTTTGAAATATACAATATCTAGGCCATTTAATAGGCCACTGTACTGTGCGTTTTCTTGTTAAATTATCTCACATACCTGGTGTACATACCCACCGTCTGTTCAGTTACTACACGGCTTTGTACTTTGAAATATACAATATCTAGGCATTTTAATAGGCCACTGTACTGTGCGTTCTCTTGCTAAATTATCTCACATACCTGGTGTAAATACCCACCGTCTGTTCAGTTACTACACGGCTTTGTACTTTGAAATATACAATATCTAGGCCATTTAATAGGCCACTGTACTGTGCGTTTTCTTGTTAAATTATCTCACATACCTGGTGTACATACCCACCGTCTGTTCAGTTACTACACGGCTTTGTACTTTGAAATATACAATATCTAGGCATTTTAATAGGCCACTGTACTGTGCGTTCTCTTGCTAAATTATCTCACATACCTGGTGTAAATACCCACCGTCTGTTCAGTTACTACACGGCTTTGTACTTTGAAATATACAATATCTAGGCCATTTAATAGGCCACTGTACTGTGCGTTTTCTTGTTAAATTATCTCACATACCTGGTGTACATACCCACCGTCTGTTCAGTTACTACACGGCTTTGTACTTTGAAATATACAATATCTAGGCATTTTAATAGGCCACTGTACTGTGCGTTCTCTTGCTAAATTATCTCACATACCTGGTGTAAATACCCACCGTCTGTTCAGTTACTACACGGCTTTGTACTTTGAAATATACAATATCTAGGCATTTTAATAGGCCACTGTACTGTGCGTTCTCTTGTTAAATTATCTCACATACCTGGTGTAAATACCCACCGTCTGTTCAGTTACTACACGGCTGTGTACTTTGAAATATACAATATCTAGGCATTTTAATAGGCCACTGTACTGTGCGTTCTCTTGTTAAATTATCTCACATACCTGGTGTAAATACCCACCGTCTGTTCAGTTACTACACGGCTGTTGTACTTTGAAATATACAATATCTAGGCCATTTAATAGGCCACTGTACTGTGCGTTCTCTTGTTAAATTATCTCACATACCTGGTGTAAATACCCACCGTCTGTTCAGTTACTACACGGCTTGTACTTTGAAATATACAATATCTAGGCCATTTAATAGGCCACTGTACTGTGCGTTCTCTTGTTAAATTATCTCACATACCTGGTGTAAATACCCACCGTCTGTTCAGTTACTACACGGCTTTGTACTTTGAAATATACAATATCTAGGCCATTTAATAGGCCACTGTACTGTGCGTTCTCTTGTTAAATTATCTCACATACCTGGTGTAAATACCCACCGTCTGTTCAGTTACTACACGGCTTTGTACTTTGAAATATACAATATCTAGGCCATTTAATAGGCCACTGTACTGTGCGTTTTCTTGTTAAATTATCTCACATACCTGGTGTACATACCCACCGTCTGTTCAGTTACTACACGGCTTTGTACTTTGAAATATACAATATCTAGGCATTTTAATAGGCCACTGTACTGTGCGTTCTCTTGCTAAATTATCTCACATACCTGGTGTAAATACCCACCGTCTGTTCAGTTACTACACGGCTTTGTACTTTGAAATATACAATATCTAGGCCATTTAATAGGCCACTGTACTGTGCGTTCTCTTGTTAAATTATCTCACATACCTGGTGTAAATACCCACCGTCTGTTCAGTTACTACACGGCTTTGTACTTTGAAATATACAATATCTAGGCCATTTAATAGGCCACTGTACTGTGCGTTTCTTGTTAAATTATCTCACATACCTGGTGTACATACCCACCGTCTGTTCAGTTACTACACGGCTTTGTACTTTGAAATATACAATATCTAGGCATTTTAATAGGCCACTGTACTGTGCGTTCTCTTGCTAAATTATCTCACATACCTGGTGTAAATACCCACCGTCTGTTCAGTTACTACACGGCTTTGTACTTTGAAATATACAATATCTAGGCATTTTAATAGGCCACTGTACTGTGCGTTCTCTTGTTAAATTATCTCACATACCTGGTGTAAATACCCACCGTCTGTTCAGTTAGTACACGGCTGTGTACTTTGAAATATACAATATCTAGGCCTTTTAATAGGCCACTGTACTGTGCGTTCTCTTGCTAAAGTATTTCACATACCTAATTATATACCCAAATATTGTATTTGCAACAAAAAAAAAATAAAATGCGGAGGGGGGCTAGCGGAATAGGACGTGGACGTGGACGAGGACGGGGGCGCGGAAATGCTGTTGGGGGCCTTGTTGAAGCCAGTGGGGATACAATGTGTGCTGGTGAGGATCAGCCAGGATCCCGCTCATCCAGAATCCCTGCCTTTATGGGACAGTTAAGCAGGGGGCGGGTTACACCGCTGTTGAGGCCTGAGCAGGTTGAACAGGTGGTGCAATGGATAGCCGATAGCGCTTCCACACAGTTGTCCACCAGCCAGTCATCCACACAGTCTCACTCTGACCCTCCTTCCTCCACACCTGGCCAACAGAGTCATCCCACCCTTGACCCCTCCCAGGAGCTCTTTTCGGGTCCTTTTTCAGATGTGCCGGAAGAATCCCAGGAGCTAGCAGAGGAATTTGTTTGTAGTGATGCCCAAACACTGGAGTTTTCGCCATCTCCTGCTGATGTGGACCCTGAGCCAGCATCTGTTATCATGAGCGATGATGATGATGAGACGCAGTTGCCATCAAGGGAGGCTGTTGGAATGTCCAGTGGGCAGGAGGAGGAGCAGAGTGAGGAAGTGGAAGAGGAGCTGGTGGATGACGAAATGACCGACCCCACTTGGCCAGGGGTGATGTCCAGCGAGGAAAGCAGTGGAGAGGTGGTGGTCTGCGCAGCACCGAAAAAGGCAGCAAGAGGCAGAGGGATGTCCACAGGCAGAGGGATGTCCACAGGCAGAGGGATGTCCACAGGCAGAGGATGTCCACAGGCAGAGGGATGGCCACAGGCAGAGGGATGGCCACAGGCAGAGGACAGTTCAGACAGAGAAGTGAGGCCACAGCCAGCAGGGCCGAAGCTGTTCCCGCCAGCGGCCAGTCGCGCGAAGCTCCCCCATCGAGGCCTCGTACTTCTGTGGTGTGGAGATATTTTAATGTTTGTGCGGATGACAAACTGAGCGCGGTTTGCACACTCTGCCACTCAAAACTGAGTAGGGGCTCTGAGAAGAGCAATCTGACCACCTCAGGCATGCGGCGTCACTTGGAATTCAAGCACTGGGCTGAGTGGGAGAGAGCAAACGCAATACAAACTGCGCCCGGTCTTGCTGCCACTGCCTCTTCCCCTTTGTTGTGTGCTGCCACTGCGGTCCAGACCTCCAGCCAGGACACCTCCACATCTGCCTCTGCCTCTGCTACTTTGGGGCCTTCTCCTTCAGCCTCCCTTCCCCGCCCCTTCCCCCGCCTCTTCGCCTGCACCTTCACACTCCTCGTCCCAACAACTGTCCATCTCGCAGGCGTTCGACCGCAGGCGGAAGTACGCCTCGAGTCACCCCCAAGCCCAAGCCTTAAACTGCCACATCTCCAAACTGCTGGCCCTGGAGATGTTGCCGTTTAGGCTTGTGGAGACGCAGGCCTTCCGCGACCTGATGGCGGCTGCCGCACCTCGCTATTCCGTCCCTAGCCGCCACTACTTTTCCCGGAGTGCCGTCCCCGCCCTGCACCAGCACGTGTCGCGTAACATCAGGCGGGCCCTGAGGTACGCAGTCAGCGCAAAGGTCCACTTGACCACCGACTCATGGACAAGCGCTTGCGGCCAGGGACGATACATTTCTCTGACGGCACACTGGGTGAATGTAGTGGAGGCGGGGACGGGGTCGCAAACAGAGACGGCCTACCTACCACCCCCGCCCAAGATTGCCAGCATGGGTTCTGATAAACCCCCCTCCTCCTCCTCCTCCTCCTCCTCCTCCTGTGCCTTAACATCTCCCTCAGCCGCTAGCTGGAAGCGTTGCAGCACTGGCGCGGGGAGACGTCAGCAGGCGGTGCTAAAGCTCATCAGCTTGGGCGACAGGAAGCACAGCGCCCCAGAGGTGAGGGACGCCATATTGCAGCAGACGGAGATGTGGCTGTCGCCGCTGCAGCTAGGACCAGGCATGGTCGTGTGCGATAACGGCCGTAACCTGGTGGCGGCTCTGGAGCTTGCCGAACTCAATCACGTACCATGCCTGGCCCACGTTTTTAATCTGGTAGTCCAAAAATTTCTGAAGACTTACCCCAACCTGGCAGAGCTACTGGTGAAAGTGCGGCGCTTGTGCGCTCACTTTCGGAAGTCAACTGTAGCTGCTGCTAGCTTAAAAAAAACTCCAGCAACGCCTCCATTTGCCTGAACATCGGCTGTTGTGCGACCTGCCGACTCGCTGGAATTCCACCTATTCCATGTTGGCCAGGGTGTGTGAGCAGCAGAGAGCATTGATGGAGTACCAGATAATGAATCCACGCGTGCCTCCAACTCAGCTCCCTCAGTTTGCCAACCACGAGTGGCCATGGATGGCAGACATATGCGATGTACTGCGTATCTTTGAGGAGTCCACCAAGAAGGTCAGCAGCGAGGACGCTATAGTGAGCGTAACCATTCCGCTCCTAGGCGTCCTTAAAGAATCGCTCATCGCAATAAGGGAGAACGCATTGCACGCAGAGGAGACGGGGTAGGAGGAGACGCAACGGAGCTACACAGTCAGACCACACTTTTGTCTGCTTCACGGTGGCAGTTGCAGGAGGAGGAGGATGAGGAGGAGAGGACGACGTGGAGGTGGCTGTGGAAGAGGAGGAGGATGCTGGCGGCGAGGGTAGCAGTCAGGCTGTGTGCGTCCCATTGGTTCAGCGCGGATGGGGCGGAGAGGAGGCGGAAGAGGAAGAGGAGGAAATGGCAAGTGATCCTTCTGGTGGGGCAGTGAGGTCATGCCTATTCAGAGTCTGGCACACATGGCTGACTTCATGCTGGGGCTGCTTTCCCGGGACACACGTGTTGTCCGGATAGTGGAGAACAAACTGTACTGGGTCTTCGCACTCCTGGACCCCCGTATAAAGATAACGTCTCCTCTTTTATTCCGGTAGAGGAGAGGACGAATCGATTGCTGGAATACCAGAGGGAACTCGTGCAGAACATGATGGAGATTTCCCACCACCATCGCTGGGCGGCCAGAGAGGAGAGGGTCTCCCAGAGTCCCACAACATCCATCAGGCCCACAGCCACCAGGGGAACACTCTCCAAGGTGTGGGACACGTTCATGGCACCCCCTCGTGCAACTTCCATCACTGCGGGGCCCGCTATCAGCAGGAGGGACAAGTATCGGCCGGATGTTGCGGGAGTACCTGGCAGACCGTAACCCTGTCCTCCCCGATCCCTCGGCGTCCTACACTTACTGGGTCTCCAAG
>ONZH01007891.1:0-23856 GCA_900303285.1 Rhinella marina | reverse complement strand
TGTGGCTGGGGATAGGAGAGCAGTGCCAGCATGGGCATGGGTGATAGACCTTCGTTGCACCTAGTTGGGTGCTTCCCTAACATGTGATGGGCATGTGCCTCGCCTTTCTTGGTCTGGATGAGCACAATTGCCATGAGGGTAACCACCAGGCTGTTGCAGGAGAATTTGGGGTAATGGTGGGATTAGGCAGCCTCAGAGGCATCCATGTATGCTGCCCCTGCTGTTTCCTGTCCATTTCCGTGGTGTTTCCATCATTTTCTGATGTTTCCAGGTTTTCACCCAGCCTTCCCTAGGCAGAGCCTCGGTCCCCTGCAAAAAATGCTCGAGTCTCCCATTGACTTCAGTGGGGTTCGTTACTCGAAACGAGCACCCAAGCATCGGGAAAAGTCGAATAACGAGCACCCGAGCATTTAGTGTCTGCTCATGTCTAATATAGACTTTAGACTGCGGGCTTAACAGCAGAAATAATGGCAAAGGATGTCAGGTATATAGTATACAGAGAGTATCATACAGCATGCAGCAGCTGCACAGGTGGCGTTAATGGCAGGTCACCTAGCGCTATTTTTAACACCCCCAAAATTAAAAAAAAATGTTTGCCAGCCAGATATAATAGCCCTTAAAAAGCGCTTTTGGGTCTTTTCTGAGCAAATTCTATCCCTGCCTAGCGTTTTTCTGTCCCTACTCTATCTGTCCCTGCTTGCAGCAACTCTCCCCGGCTTGGTATGAGCCGGCCACATCTCACCGGGTGCTTTATAGCAACTGATGACGCGTTCCCGGCCAGCCAATCACTGTAATGCCAGTAGCTAACATGGCTACTGGCATTACAGTAAATGCCAGTACCTTCCCGCACGCTAATTGGCTAATTAGCGCTTGGGGAGGGGACTCGAGTATGGCGCTGGAGCACACACGGTGTTCGGCCGAACACCATGTGGTCACGAGCGCCGCCATGTTCGGCTGAATAGTGTATTCAGCCGAACATGTTCACTCATCACTAGTAGTGACGGCTTAGGACTCTCCACCTTGGGTCGGCACAAGCCATCCGTTTTCTGTAGCTCTGCTATAGTACCAGCAACTTGGCCAGGAGCAGTGCTTGCATAATTTTGTCTCTTTGTAATCACCTCTGTGATGGATTGCTGATGAAATATGTGATGAGGAGTAGGAGGAGGAGAATGAGGAGCATCAGGACCAGTAGATGATGGTAAGAAAACACAGCTCCTTTCTGCTGAGGTGGTGGAGATCTGACTGCTAGAGAAGGAGTGGGGGCCATTGGGAGATGCGTCTGGCTGTACCACTATATTAGTGTCACGATTTTCTCAGGTCACTTTATGGTAACACTCCATGTGTTGACACAGGGCAGTGGTGCCAACATTAGCACACTGGCTGTGCTTCACCTTCTGCCAACAGATCCTACATACAGCCACGCTGATATCCTTAAGCGATTTGATGAAAAATTCCCACATTGGTGAGTATGGCATTTTACCTCCATGACTCCATGCTGACTTGCTGCCGCTGACTCTGTGAAATCATGCACCACTAGTTGTTTCTGGACAGGTAGGCTCCTGAGTACCAGACGGTCTACCCCGGGCAAGTTTGGCTGCAGATCTCACACTGCTTCCACCCTGTTGGCTCACCAGAATGCTGCCACTCTGCTGCTGACTCAATGGTCTGCTTTCACCCTTGCCTTCTGATGATGATAATGCAGCCTCCTCTTCACCCAGCTCCCACATGCAATCAGCTACATCATCATCCACTACTGTCTGCTTGTGTCATGGACGTGCCGAGACACGTGGATAGGGATGAGCGAACCCATGGAAGTTCAGGTTCGCTGGGTTCGGTCAAACTTCAGGTCAAAGTTCGAGTTTGGGACCCGAACTTGATCTGAACTTCACCCCAAACCCGAATCCCATTAAAGTCAATGGGGACCCGAACTTCACTTTATTATTTTCCATTATAACATGGTTATAACGGAAAATAATAGCATTCATAAGACAGAATGCTAAATAAAATGGCCATTCAGGGGATAAAAATAATTTTAAAAAAACTTACCTCATCCACTTGATCGCGCAGCAGGACCTGCAAAAGGACTTGCGATGACATCATCATGCTCACCATGTGGTAAGCACGGTGATGTAATCGCAGGTCCTGCTGAATGAAGATAGAAGGACCTGAATGGCCATATTATTTAGCATTCTGTCTTCAGAATAATATTATTTTCCGTTATAACCATGTTATAAAGGAAAATAATAAAATCCCCAAACACTGAACCCGAACCCGAACTTTAGTGAAAAAGTCCGGGTTCGGGTTCAGGTACCTGAACTCACAAAGTTCAGTACAAACCACTCATCTCAACACGCAGGCGTTCCCGCGACAGGTGACAGGAGATCAGTGAGACTGGCAACATGTAGTTTGATCTGACAATGGACGTCTTCTTTGTTGCTGGTATTTACCACACCCTCTTCCCTCAGGTGTTGCTTGTGTGGTCATTTTCCCTTCCCTATTTATAGTTCTCGCACAATTCTGTGTGGTTTATTGCTTCAGTAGTAATTGTGGTTAGCTGGTGTTTGGCTCTCGGTTGAGTTCCTGGTGTTGCCATTTCTTCATTGAAGATAAGTGTCTTCATTCCCTTTTGTATTTTGTATTGATTTATTTGTGTGTTACATTCCCCTGTTGTTGGTAATTAGGCCTGAGGTAGACTCCTGTTTGTCCTTCCTTGTGGAGGAACAGGCAGACTCCTGACATTAGTTCCAGGGTCCTTTAGGGTCAGATAGGATCTTAGGTATCCAGTGTATGAACTTGCCTACCTTGGAGGCCTGTTCATACTGGTAGTCAGGACTTAAGTTAGGGTTTTCTATAGGAGGTGTCCATCTGCCTTCCCTAGTTTCCAGCCCTAATTTTCTTTTCCTTTTCCTCCTAAGCTCAGTGTGGTATTTCCCTCCCACACCTGAGCGTGACAGCTTGTCACTTATGTCACCCTCACCAGTCTCATGGCCTTGTCCTTGACCGCTCTCAACACATGCTCCCACGTGGCTCTCATCATCCCTACTTGCACACCTACAAGAGGAAGCAGCAGATCTCTCCTCCAAATCTGTGCTGGGCAGTAGCTGCTGACTGTCCTCAGTCATATCTTCCTCGCTGAAAAGTGGAGCAAAGCCAGCAACAAAAGAAAGAGGCAGTTGCAGGACAGGTGAGGGCACAGAGGTTTGTCTTGGGCCATGCAAACGAAGTGTGGTGTCAAAAGAAACCACCAACTCCTAGTTGTGGGTGTCTGATGTCAGGGTTCGTACCGAACTTTGCGAGTTTGGGTACCTGGACCCGAATCCAGACTTTTTCACTAAAGTTCTGGTTCAGTGTTCGGGTGATTTTATTTTTTTCCATTATAACATGGTTATAATGGAAAATAATAGCATTCTTAAGACAGAATGCTAAATAAAATGGCCATTCAGGGGTTAAAAATAATTTAAAAAAAGAAAACTGAATGAAATGAAAACTCTTCCTACGATCTCCCTACACTGTCCCTTCACTGGCCCTATTCCAGATTATATTATTAAAAGGTCTGTAAAACACTTTCCCTAGCGCTTGTCACACCTGTCCCTATGCTCAGTTCACTGGAAAATGGTAGAGACTGGGCAAGATGAAGCTTTTTACAGGACTGTGACAATCTGCTGATTGGCTGGCTGAACGGCATTATGAGTGATCCCTCATTCCTGGGCTTCTTACTTTCGCTTTGTAACATGTGCAGCAGCTATTTTAGAAAAAAAATCTGATTCGTTATCATGAAGCATGAGAAAATTCAGATTCATGGTGAATGAAATTTTTCCTGAAATTCGGATCAAATTCCACTTTGTTAACTTCAATTCATTCAACACTACATCTCACAACACCAGATGTAATTTAGCTATGCAAAATACCTTAAAGGGAACTTGTCATCAACTGTCTGTTGCCATTACTGATGGCAGCTCAATTCAGAGATGTGTAACTATCTGTATCAGCTAAAAGTAAGTCGTTGCTCAGAACCAGCTTTATAATCATCATATCCTGGGCAGGGAAGGAGTTAAAGCTGTCCGAAAAGGGTTATGTTTAGTTATGATGTCCTGCTTTCCCCACCCATTTTCTGCCCTCAGAAAGAAAAGCATAAAGATGATGATAGGACCCCTTTAAAGCATAACTTGGATAATGGCTAAGCTGCCATCTCATCTGCAAGCAGTTCTTTCAGGGTTATTACCCGTGAACAGAGCAGAGAGAATAAGTATAGCTAACTGAGAGGCCTTCGTTAGGGTCTGGGGGGTATTCATTATTCTTATGGAGAGAATATAATATGCATAGGGATATTTGAGACCAGGTAACTATTCTTTTAATTTCTGGGAAAAATATATGCAAATTAGCATATCTACATCTGGAGGCATTAGGGGTTAGTCGGTTTCATCCCATTCACTTAAATGGGATGGATGTGTTACAAAAATTGCACCTTCCCATTGAAGTGTATGTGATAACAAAGGTGTAATTACTAGTGTTGAGCGAACACTATTCGGTCGAACATGGCGGTGCTCGGGACCACGCGGTATTCGGCCGAAAACCTCGTGTGCTCGAACGCCATGCTCGAGTCACCTCCCTGCGCGCTAATTAGCCAATTAGCGTGCGGGGAGGTATGGCATTCAGTGTAATGCCAGTAGCCATGTTAGCTACTGGCATAACACTGATTGGCTGGCCGGGAACACGTCATCGGGTGCTATATAGCACCCGGTGACATGTAACCCGGCTAGTGTTAGACAGGGAGAGCTGCAGAAAGGAGGGACAGAGAGTGTAGGGATAGAAAACGAGCAGAAAAGACCCAAAAGCCCTATTAAGGGCTATTATATCTGGCACAAACTTTTTTTAAAATTATATTTAAGGACATTTAAGGTGGTGAAAATAGCGCTAGGTGGCCAGCCATTAACGCCACAAGCGCTGCTGCAGCAAGGAGGGACATACACTGTAGGGAGAGAAGCACGCTAGGCAGGGATAGAAATCGCTCCAAGTAGACCCAAAAGCCCTTATAAAGGGCCATTATATCTGTCACAAACCTTTATTTACTGATATTTGAGTACTTTAAAGGTGGTGAAAATAGCACTAGGTGGTCTGCCATTAATGACACATGTGCTGCTGCATGCTGTAGGACACTCTCTGTATACTATATACCTGACATACTTTGCGATAATTTATGCTGTTAAGCCCGCAGTTTATATTTTGCGTCTTGCTGTATAACATTTGCGTATTGAGAGAATTTCTAAAGGCAGGGTTACTATCATTGTTCAAACGTCCATTGGGAAATATGTTTTTTTTTTTTTTGTGGGTGTAAAAAAAAAAACAGGTGTGCCCTGTCTAGGTGCACAGCGTATTACAACCGTTCAAAAGTCTCTGTAGCTGACATCCATATTTAATACCGTTAATTTAGGCCGCAGTTTCTCATTTGCTGCTGCGGTTCAATTTTCCCAAGGAGGGAATTAAACAATAGGGATAGTATATGGGTAGGTAGAACGATTGTGGCTGTTCAAAAAACACCAAAGTCTATTGTGAAATATGTCTTTATTTTTGTGGGTGTCAAAAAAAACCCAGGTTTGCCCTGTCAGTAACGCTAGGTGCACAGCGTATAACAATCATTCAAAAGTCTCTGTAGCTGACATCCGTTGTCACATTTAATACTGTTAATTTAGGCCGCAGTTCCTCATTTGCTGCTGCTCTATAACGTTAGCGCATTCAGAATATTGGACATTCGTTTAAATTTTTCTGATCATACAGTTAATAATAATCTGCAGTACTGTAGTTGTGAACAAGTTGCATATATACTATACAATATGCGCAAGGCGAGCACTAAGGGACGGGGAAGTGGGCGTGCTGCTGATGGTGAATGCAGAGGCCATGGCTCTGGGCGCGGTGAAACTGTGCCTGCTGGCAGAGCCCAAGAAACAAAGTCATCCAAAACTCCTACTGTAGCTTCATGTCACAGTTTGCAGGGCAGCGCAAGACACCACTCTCTGAGCCACACCAGTGCGAGTAGGTAGTCAGTTGGATAGCAGGTGCTGGTGGATGATGATGATGAGACACAGTTGCCAATAAGTCAAGGGCAATTAGTGTCTCAAGAGGTTGCGGATGAGGATGAAACGCAGTTAAGTCAGGTTCTTGTTAGTTCACCATGTCAGGAGGAGGAGCAGAGTGAGGATGTGGAAGAGGAGGTGGTGGACGACGAAATAGCTGACCAAACCTAGGAAGGTGGCAAGCGGAGCGAGGACAGCAGTACAGAGGGGGAGGGATCCGCAGCAGCGCAACAGGCTGGAAGAGGCAGTGGGGTGGAAAAAGGGAGAAGGCAGGCCACGCCAACCAGGCCCGCAACTGTTCCCCAGAGCAGCCCCTTGTGGCCAGCTCCCTTGCCAAGGGTTATGCGTTCCGCAGTCAGTCTTTTTTTGAGGAAAGTGCTGACGATAAATGGATTGTAATTTGTAACCTGTGCCGTACCAAGATGAGCAGGGGTGTAAACACCAGCAATGTGACCACCACCAGCATGATCCGCCACATGTCAGCAAAGGACACTAAAAGGTGGGCTGAACGCCTGGGTCTACGATCTGTGTCTGCAGGTCACACCAGTGCCTCCTCTTCTCCTCTGTTACCTGCTGTCCAAGACGCAGGCCCAGATGGCTCCCGCCCTGCACCTGGACCTTCGCAGGAAACATCAGCAAGCACGTCCACTTTAATGTCCCAGCACAGCGTTCAAATGTCCTTACCCACCCACAGGCCATAGCTCTAAACACGCAACTTTCCAAGTTGCTGGCTCTGTAAATGTTGCCGTTTAGGCTGGTGGACACCGAGGCCTTTCGCAGCCTGATGGCGGCTGTCCCTTGTTACGCAGTCCCCAGCCGCCACTATTTTTCCCGGTGTGCCGTCCCTGCCTTACACCAGCATGTGACCAGAAACATAACCCGGGCCCTGACCAACGCAATTACTGGCATGGTCCACTTAACAACTGACACACGGACAAGCGCTTGTGGCCAGGGATGCTACATTTCTCTGACGCAATCCTCAGCGTGGGTAGCACCTGGGCCATCCCAGCGGAGCGAGTCGTCCTCTGGGATGGCACTGGTGCTACCCACGCCGAGGATTGCGGGCCCTACTTCCATCTGGATTTCCACTGCCACCTATAGTAGCGGCTGCAACTCCTCCTTCTCTTCCTCCACCTCCTCCTCCACTTCTTCCCATGCGGAATTGCCATCTTGCAGCACCACTCAGACTTCTGTCAGTAGCTGGAAGCAGTGTAACACAGCAGTCGGTAAGCGGCAACTGGCCGTGCTGAAGCTTATTTGCCTGGGTGACAAACCGCACACTGCCACAGAGCTGTGGCATGGCATGGCATAAGGGAGCAGGCTGAGCTATGGCTCTCACCAGTCAACCTACAGCCAGGCATGGTTGTATCCGATAACGGCCGCAACTTGGTGGCGGCTTTGGAGCTGGCCAACCACCCACACATACCTACCCCAATTTGTCTCAGCTACTGGTGAAGGTGCATTGCCTGTGTGCCCATTTCAGCAAGTCACTGACAGCTTCAGCTGGCCTGACAACCCTGTAGCAGCGCTTGCGGTTGCCGGCTCACCGACTGCTGTGCGACCTGCGCATGCAATGGAATTCCACCTTACACATGTTGAGCGGGCTTTGTGAGCAGCAGAGAGCAGTAGTAGAATGCCAGCTGCAACACGATCGGCGCCTTTCTAGTCAGCTTCCGCTTTTCACAAGCGACGAGTGTGGGGATTGATGTCTGACCTCTGTGAGGTGTTACGCAACTTTGATGAATCTACACAGATGGTGAGCGGCGATAATGCCATTATCAGCGTAACCATCCCACTTCTGTGTCTACTAAAAAGCTTGCTGCTCACAATAAAGGCTGATACTCTGCGTGTGGAAGAGGTGGAAATGGGGGAAGACCCTACGCAGGGTGATAGCCAGACCACCCTCGATTCGTCTTCTCAGAGCCAATTGGAAGAGGAGGAGGAGATGGTTGCCATCGCTACACAGGGTAGGCATACCACGTTTACACCATCTCTTCGGTGTGGATGGTCTGAAGAGGAGGAAGAGGACAAGGAGGATATTGAGAGTCATGCTCCTGTGGGGAGAGCGAAGCCTTGTCTGTTGGGACTCTGGCACAAATGGCTGACTTCATGATAGGCTGCCTTTCCCGTGACCCTCGCGTTATACGCATATTAGGCAACACGGATTACTGGTTGTTCACCCTTCTCGACCCCCTGGTACAAAGAGAACTTCCCATCTCTCATTCCTGTGGTGGAGAGGACAAGTAAAATGATGCAATACCAGAAGGCCATTGTCGAAAAATTGCTCCATAAATTTCCATCTGACAACTCTGGTGGCAGAGTACGTAGTTCCTTGACCACCCGAAGAGGGGAGACGAGGGGAACACACAGCAGTTCCAACAAAGGCAATGCGACACTCTACAAGGCCTGGGACAGTTTTATGACACCCCGCCAGCAGCCTCACCCTGATTAACAGCCTAGTGTGACAAGGAGGGAAATGTTTTGGAAGATGGTAAAGGAGTACCTAGCTGACCTTGTCAACGTCCTCAGCGATCCCTCTGTGCCGTATAATTATTGCGTGTCTAAGCTGGACATGTGGCACGAACTGGCGCTCTACGCCTTGGAGGTGCTGGGGCCCATAATTACTGATAAGCGCATCCGACTGTCAACTGACAATGCTGACAGGTTGACGCTTATCAAAATGAACTGGATTGCCCCTGACTTCTGTACTCCACCAGAGGAAAGCGACTTAACATGAAGGAAGCTTAAATCTGGCTTTTAGGGTGTATTGAATACACTGTATTATCATGTACCTCTTCCTCTTCTCGTCCTCTTCCTCCTCTTCCTCCATCATATGAAACTGCTTATTAGGAATTTTTTAGCTCACTAGCTGGGCCTGCAACATAATTTTCTGGCCTGTCAGCTCACCTGCAGGCACTCAACCATAATGTTTTAAACTCTCAGCTCACCAGCTGGGCCTGCACCCAATTTTTTTTGCCGCTCAGCTCACCAACTGGGCCTGCAACATAATTTTTCAGCCTGTCAGCTCACCAGCAGGCACTGAACCATAATGTTTTACACGCTCTGCTACATGTCACTTCTAACGTTTCAGACGTTTAGCTAAGCTGCATGTCTGCCTTAAAAAAAAAATTTCGGTCTGCTCTTCAGCAGAATCTTACATCAAGAATATCATTCTTTTTACGGTGAGCTCGGCATCTGCGGGTCAACCTTAAATTTTTTGGACGGTCAGCTCGGCAGCAGCATGGAGTCCTATTCGATTATTTAGAGCTCAAGTATTCAGTCGACCCGGCTGGTTTGAACACTCAAATTTTTTAAGTAAACGATTCCGGCCCCCGGGACACTCAGCGAAGAGCATCGGGAAGGCGGCAAGAGGCAGGGGCTCCGACAGGTGTTAGCTCACCTCCCTGCAGACCGCCAGCTCGATCTCCAGATCGAACTCCGAGTTTTCTTGGATTACTGCATCAATACCTCCATTTTGTCACAGTCCAGGCAAAGCTGGAGCCTTCAGTGCATCATGTCACTGCCTGAGAGTCAGTTTGGGTATTCCCATTTTTAACACGGTTGAAATTTTTATATTCTCAAGTATTCAGTCAACCCAGCTGGTTTGAACACTCAAATTTTTTAAGTAAACGATTCCGTCCCCCGGGACACTCAGCGAAGAGCATCAGGGAGGCGGCGAGAGGCATGGGCTCCGACAGGTGTTAGCTCACCTCCCTGCAGACAGCCAACTCGATCCTAAGATCAAACTTTGAGCTTTTTAAGTGCAGCAACTTAGATAAAAGCAATTGGACCTGGAATTACCGTGGAGAGCGAGAATGGAACGGCTGACGCGGCACATGCCGCTGGGGGGCACAAGCCTCCCGCGGTGGATAGCGAAAAAAGAAACAGTCGTCAGCGACTCTTAGTGGTGTGGTGGCAGCAGCATGTGTCCCTTAAATTTTTTGGACGGTCTGCGCAGCAGCAGAATGTCACCCCTATTGTTTTTGAGTGTCAGCAGCAGGCCATCAGTGATAATTTTTCAAGGGTCTGTATGATGCCCTCGTTTATGTGTAATAAAGGGTGTATTGGAATGCCTGATCCTTGTAATTTTTGGCAGCCCTTTCCCTTAGTGCATAGGCTTTATGAGTGTCGGAGTTCCACAATTATACCACAATGTGAATGAGGCCCTCCTTTATATGATATACTGATTGTATGGGAGTGTCTCATCCGTGTAATTTTTGGCAGCACTTGCGCTTAACGTACAAGTAAATCTATGTTTCCCAACAATATTTCCTGTAAAATCGATGATATCTTGGGTTTTTTGGGGGTATTTTTGCATCCAGACATCCTCCCTATGCTGTTCCTTAACCATTTCTGTGGTGTTTCCACCATTTTCTGACGTTTCCCTATGGACCAGACACCCTCCCCTCTGCCGAGCAGGGGGTGCCTGGTCTTCTCCCATTGACTTCCATTATACTCGGGTGTTTGGCCGAGCCCTCGAGCACCACCTAGTGTTCGGCCAGAGCACCCGAGCACCCGAACATCGGGGTGCTCGATCATCACTAGTAATTACATCTACTCACCCGCTTAAATGCCAATAGTGAGCAGAAAAACAGTGAAGAGAATGCAGCACTCGCACAATTCTCTGCTGATCAGTTGGGGTGCCGGGAGTCGGATCCCCGATCTGATATTAAACATTAATATCGGAAACCAGACAAACTCAGTTTATTTATGATATAGATTGAATTCTAGTAAATACAATGGGGCAAATGTACTACTTATCCTATAGAATATGTAAGCTTAGATATGTTGTCTACACATGCACCAAATGTATCACAGTTTCTCAGACTGAATGATAAATGTGGTGCATAGCTAGACACTTTTGTCTAACTACAGTATACTGCTACTTTGCAAAAAACAGAGTAAGACCAGCCCCTTAAAACAATATAAAAGGTGCATGCTACCACAGCTGCAATGCAAAAACATACACTATATGTTGCTGCGTACAGTGTTTGTTTTTGGATTGTATTTGTGGTAGCCTACACCTTTCATATTGTGTAGAAGTGCTGGTCTAACTGTTTTTTGCATTGTACATTTGTTGGGAGTGTATGCTTCTATTTTGACTGTGGACTCCCATCAGGGGCAGACTTGGAACTTAAAGTGGACCTGGAAAAAATACTAAAAGTGGCCTCGTTTTGTATTCGGGTCAAAATTGATGGAAGGCTCTGCCAATTTAAGGCCCCATTCAGACGGCCATATTATTTCGGGTCCACATTATTGCAGACCCGCAATATTACGGGGGCCGCCCGGTGTGTGTTCCGCACGCTCGGAACACACGCCGGGCGGCCCCATTCAAAATGCCTATACTTGTCCGTACGTGCGGACAAGTATAGGACATGCTCTATCTTTTCTTGTGGAGCTGCGGCACGGAGCCGCGGCTTGGCAAGATAGCAAGCTGGCCATAGAGGTGAACAGGCTCGCCCCTATTCCTATGTCTAAGAAGTCAGGGCCAGCAGTACCATATTGTGGCACATTATACCACCCCAACAGAGCCAAATACCAACGGCCATCACAAAATACATCCCAAAAAACTTCCACTGGCCGGCCGTGAGGAGGGCGCAGGCGGCCCCCTGGGCATCGGCCCACCGGGAAATTTCCCTGTAAGGTCTATGGCCAATCCGCCCCTGACTCCCATCCATCTACCCAGGGTTATGAGTATCAAATACAGTAGCTTGATTCTACATTTCCATGAATTTAGCAGGCTTACGCCCAGGAGAAGTAAGTCTGATAGTGTAGGTCACATCTGTTGGAAGCCACCTTGCTGCTGGTAAATCAGTCTAAAATAGTTTTGATTAAAAAAAAATATATGCTTCTACTAAGAGCTTCTTATTTTTATATACTAAGTATAACAGTAATGCAATTCAGATTTGTCCATGTTACCAGTGTTTGCATTTGTTTTTGCACATGGAGCTTTGTGACAGAATTTTACACTGCAATTGTTTAACTAAATTATATACTGTAGACCCAGAGGTGTAGCTAGAGGTTCAGCACGGGGGGGCGAAACATACTTGAGTGGGCCCCCCACTTAGCGGTTTCCCAAACGCACGTTTCCAACTTCAAAGGCACATACTACTAGTTGTGGTTATAATATTGTGTTAGAAAGATGACTGTATAAAATGCTAGATCATCTATGCTGTTAAGTACAGTACAATAGACTTTCTACATACTCTAATCTAGAACTTGCTAGCAAAATTAATGCAACAAAAGGAGTCATGATAAACATACCAGCTCACTGTGTGCCCACCAGACCTCAGATCAGCAGATTATGCCCCCAACAGACCTCAGATCAGTAGAATGTGCCCCCATCAGACCTCAGATCAGCAGAATGTGCCCCATCAGACCTCAGATCAGCAGAATGTGCCCCCATCAGACCTCAGATCAGCTTAATGTGCCCCCATCAGACCTCAGTCAGCGTATTATGCCACCATCAGACCTCAGATCCGATCAACAGATCAACAGAATGTGCCCCCATCAGACCTCAGATCAACAGAATGTGCCCCCATCAGACCTCATATCAGCGTATTGTGCCCCCATCAGACCTCAGATCAGCGTATTGTGCCCCCATCAGACCTCAGATCATCAGAATGTGCCCCCATCAGACCTCAGATCAGCAGAATGTGCCCCATTAGACCTCAAATCATCAGAATGTGCCCCCATTAGACCTCAGATCATCAGAATGTGCCCCATCAGACCTCAGATCATCAGAATGTGCCCCCATTAGACCTCAGATCATCAGAATGTGCCCCCATCAGACCTCAGATCAGCAGAATGTGCCCCTATCAGACCTCAGATCAGCCCACCCAGCACGCAGCGTCAGGTCATATTGTGCGCCGGCCAGGGAAGAGAGTGGAGCGCCGGATCGGAGGGCAGCCGCAGCACAGGACAGGTAAGAAAGGTGTTTATTTTAATCTTATGTGGCTGGGTGGGCTGATCTGAGGTCTGATGGGGGTCCCTACATACAAGTGAGCACTTCCATAATGGAAGAGCTCACTTGTATTCGCCTTATTTGCATATTTAAAGGGCCCGTCCGATATTTGCACTGGGCGGCCCACTTTTTCAAAATATCGTGCGGCTCACCGGGCAAATGCCCGATCCGGCAGATGGCCAGTCCGGGCCTGCAACTGTGCCTAGAGTAGCACGTCCCAGGCCAGGCTGATTGTACTAAGGCCATCCCTGCTGGGCCCCCCAGAGGCACTGGGACCGGAGCCGTCACCTCCCCCCCCCAGCTACACCTCTGTGTAGAACAAGTCCCTCTCCTGGGTAAGCCACACCCCTTTTTATTAAGCCAGACCACATTTTGGTGCAGTTTACTCCAGTATCTAGGTACCCTCACAATAGTAAATGTGGGTCCATGTAAACATTCACATTAGTTTACAGATATGCATTGATTCCCATAATGTAAACAATGATGTTGTTTGGTATCCAAGGGAGGTGTACTGTATGCCCATGGCCAAGATGGATAGTCTATTGAAGTACAGTCGATATCACAAGTGTGGCAAAATCCTCATCCAGAAGCACTATGAACATGCTCCATAATTAAATTTAAATTCTTCCATAAACAGTGCCCTCCAACATTTGCCATTAAACAGTGCCTGTCCAAGTTTCCCCTCATACAGTGCCACTCCATGTTTCCTCTTATAAATGTCCTCCTTGATGTCTTCCTTAAAATGGCATTAGATGCTGAACACATTTCTGCCTCCTTCTCAGCCTGCCTAATAAAACAATACAGTGACTTGTCTCTTCTTTGTTTCTCTCCTCCGTTTAGCTGTCCCTAATAAAATGTCCCAAACCTTCTATATTACCTAGAAATATAGCACTATGTTTTGTTCAATAATGTAAGTAGAGATGAGCGAATCATGCAAAATTTTATTCGCTGAACATTCGCCGAACTTTTCCTAAGATTTGTATATATTCAACAAATAGATTTGTTGAATTTGCGTTCAAAATATATGTAATTATATGGCTTTTAGATTTGCGCACTAATAACGAACGTTCAGGTAAAAAGGTACGCAACCTCTTTGAACACATACGCATAAGCATGCAAATTGCGTACGAAAATGACAGGCTTTGCTGGAGAGGAATGGTGGAGCAGGAGAAACCCTCTGAGTCTGACACCTGGCTTCATACGGATACTGTATCAGCAGATGACAGCAGATCATCCAGCTGAAACTGAGATGAGCGCGCCATCCATTCCACTACCTCATTCACTTTCTCCTCCACTACAATTTTGCGCCTTGGTGGGTTAGCCTGGTGGAACAACGGTATTGCAAATACTACTAGTAGATGCTCCGGCTACAGGTCCTTTGGCACTTCTGCCCTGTGCCACCTTCTCCGTTTTTTTAGAGCTCGAGGTCAGGCTGGAACTGGACCCCTTTTGCTTATCCATTCCAGACATTTTTCAATTCACTCTGTGGTCCTGCAGCTGGTCTTTGTCCCTGTATCTCCCTGTCTCTCCCTATCTCTCACTGTCTCTCTCTCTCCCTGCCTGATTAATTACTAGCCCTGAACTGGCCCTGCACTTGCCCTACAGTATCCCTGATATGTGTAATATAGCTTCCCAGAGCAATTACACCCAATTTTCACAAAACAGGTCTCAGAGTCTCAGAACTTCACACACAGTGCTTCTACTCGTCTCAGCAGTCGCAGCAGAAGTGATGCATCATTGGCTTACCGAGCCTGAGCCAATCAGAGAAAGCCCTGCCCACTAGGTCAGATGAACGCATTCTTCCCGGGCTTTTGCGCACGATATAAGAACTAACAGTAAAATTTCGCTAATGAATTGAATTTGTACGCAACAGCGTATAGAGTATACGTAGCAATAGCGTATAATTTATAGGACAACTACATAGCGAATGTGTACAAAGCCGAAGCGAATCACCTACTATTCGGATTCTCTTCGCAGCTAAAAATTTTCAAGATTCGATACGAATCAACGAATCTATGAATAGATTCGCTCATCTCTAAATGTAAGTAACACCTAAGATTCCTCATCAATCGTATTGTTTCTTAGGCTTTAGTAAAGTGGTAGTGCACATCTATGAGCTCTGCATGCAAACCCCCAAGTGAAAGTACGGTCTTTATGAGAACTTTGCTTATATCCTTTGTTTTGCATTGTAAATGAGAAATAAATCCAGTGCATAAAAAGGCAGCTCTGTGGCCCTGCTTGTACTAGACAATTTAATCAAAGCCGTGAATTAGCATTTTCCAGTTGCTAGGGAATGGCACCTCTCAACATTTGACATGAGGAGCAGCATGAAGTTGTTGTCAGAGACAAAGACATATTAGAAGAAGGTTAATTTGATTCCAAGCACCATCCAATAAAGGATGAAACTATTTATATCGCTACGTCTGTCAAAAACAACAATTTAATATAGAGATTGATTGGTTGCTTGTGGAGCTGTAGTCCACCATGTTATTGCCATATGTGTTTATCCTGATTAATGAAAAGAGAATTCTGTGATGGAACATTTTAATAAGTAAAGAAATTGTTCTGCTTTCCTAATCATAGGACATTTAGATTTCTTCGTGAAATGAACTGCTATTTTTCTGACTGAAATGCATGATAAATGCTCTGTGGGAAAAATGAATTATACGAATTGCTAAATATCTGAAAACATGGATACTTTTCAAAATGTTAATTTCATTGTTCAAAAACAATCTCCTAGCGGGCCACGGTTATACTTTGTTTTTATTCACCTTTATTCTTGACACATTTTGTACATCAGATGTGACGAATGTCACTTTTCTGTCTTCACACTGTTCTCCACATTTCACATTACCTTTTATTTACTTCATCTCACTCAGCCATTTTAATTATAGAAATCCCTGTACTATGTTCTCCTGCCACTCCAAATTTCATTTCTGCAATACATGAACACTACACCTTTGCCTGGAAGAAGGCACCAAGAGTAATAAATAACTAACCATACATAGAGATTTCCTAAACATGACATTTGATGGAAAAGTTAACATAACTAGTAACTGTGACGTCACACATTTGTAAAACAATATATACCATAGACAGACACTTCTTTTTCAGAACCCGGATACCGTGCTCCCACGTGCTATGGCAGGCTTTAGCAGAGGGCACAGGTAGGAGCACTGAGGTGTACTCCTGCCGGGAAAGTGAATATTGTACAAAAAAGAATCTACTGTATACACTGGATACTGATGATAGATGATACTAGTGTTGATCGAGCACCCCGATACTTGGGTGCTCGGGTGATCTGGCCGAACACTAGGTGGTGCTTGAGTGCTCGGCCGAGCACCCGAGTATAATGGAAGACAATGGGAGAAGACCAGGCAGCCCCTGCTCTGCAGAGGGGAGGGTGTCTGGTTGATAGGGAAATGTGAGAAAATGGTGGAAACACCACAGAAATGGTTAGGGAACAGCATGGGGAGGATGTCTGGATGCATCTTGGACACCGAAGTCGCTGCTGTTAACGATGATGTCCGGCTATTACGCCACTTTTACGGAATTACAAAAATACCCCCCAAAACCCAAAACAACATCGATTTTACAGGAAATATTGTTAGGAAACATCTCTTTACTTGTACGTTAAGCACAAGTGCTGTCAAAAATTACACGTCTGAAGCACTCCGATACAACTGGTATATCACATAAAGGAGGGCCTCATTTACATTGTCGTATAATTGTGGGACTCCTACACTCATAAAACCTATGCACAAAGTGAAAGGGCTGCCAAAAATTACAAGGAACAGGCACTCCAATACCCCCTTTATTACACATAAAGGAGTGCTTCAGACACACCCTTCAAAAATTCGGATTGATGGCCTGCTGCTGACACTCAAAAAAAAAATAGGGGTGACATGCTGCTGCTGAGCTGACCGTGTAAAAAATTATGGGTGACATGCAGCAGAGCTGACCATGTAAAACATTATGGGTGACATGCCGCTTAGCTGACCGTCTAAAACATTATGGGTGACATGCAGCAGAACTGACCATGTAAAAAATGATGGGTGACATGCAGCAGAGCTGACCGTGTAAAATATTATGGGTGACATGCAGCAGAGCTGATCGTGTAAAACATTATGGGTGACATGCCGCTTAGCTGACCGTCTAAAACATTATGGTTGAGGGCCTGCTGGTGAGCTGACCATGTAAAACATTATGGGTGACATGCAGCAGAGCTGACCATGTAAAACATTATGGGTGACATGCAGCAGAGCTGACCATTTAAAAAATTATGGGTGACATACAGCAGAGCTGACCGTGTAAAACATTATGGTTGAGGGCCTAATGGTGAGCTGCCCGTGTAAAACATTATGAGTGACATGCCGCTTAGCTGACTGTCTAAAACACTATGGTTCCGGCCCAGCTGGTGAGCTGACCGTCTAAAAAATTATGGTGCAGGCCCAGTTGGTGAACTTCGAGGGCAGCCTAATAAGCAGTTGCATATGAAGGAGGATGAGGAGGAAGAGGACAAGAATAGGAAGGGTTACATGGGAATACAGTGTATTCAATACACCAAAAAAAACACGTTTAATGGTTCCTTCATGTTAAGCCGCTTTCCTCTGGTGGAGTAGAGAAGTCAGGGGCAATCCAGGCCTTGTTCATTTTGATAAGCGTTAACCTGTCAGCATTTTCAGTTGACAGGCGGATGCGCTTATCAGTAATTATGCCCCCAGTGGCACTAAATACCTGCTCAGACAAAACGCTGGCGGCAGGGCAGGCCAGCACCTCCAAGGCGTAGAGCGCCAGTTCATGCCATGTGTCCAGCTTAGAAAACCCAATAATTATACGGCACAGAGGGATCACTGAGGACGTTGACACGGTCAGCTAGGTACTCCTTTACCATCTTCCAAAACTTTTCCCTCCTTGTGACACTAGGCCGCTCATCAGGGTGAGGGTGCTGGCGGGGTGTCATGAAAACTGTCCCAGGCCTTGTAGAGTGTCGCCCTACCTCTGTTAGAACTGCTGCGTGTTCCCCTCGTCTCCCCTCCTCGGGTGCCAAGGTAACTACATACTCTGCTACCAGCGTTGTCAGATGGAAATTTTTAGAGCAATTTTTTGACAAGGGCCATCTGGTATTGCAATATTTTACTTGTCCTCTCCACCACAGGAATGAGAGATGAGAAGTTATCTTTGTAGCGGTGGTCGCGAAGGGTGAACAAACAGTAATCGGTATTGGCTAATATGCGTATAAGACGAGGTTAACGGGAAAGACAGCATAGCATGAAGTCAGCCATGTGTGCCACAGTCACAGACAAGGCTTCGCTCTCCCCACCAGGAGGATGACTCTCAATATCCTCCTCGTCCTCCTCTTTGGCGCATCCACGCCGAAGTGATAGTGTAAACTTGGTATGGCTATCCTGTGTAGCGGAGGCAACCGTGTCCTGCTCCTCGTCCTCCTCCTCCAATGCGCTCTGAGAAGACGAACCAAGGGTGGTCTGGCTCTCACCCTGTGTAGGGTCTTCCCCCATTTCCGCCTCTTCCACACGCAGAGCGTCGGACTTTATTGTGAGCAGTGAGCTTTTTAGTAGACACAGAAGTGGGATGGTTACTCTGATAATTGCATTTTTGCCACTCACCCTGTGTGTAGATTCATCAAAGTTGCGCAAAACCTCACAGAGGTCAGACATCAATGCCCACTCATTGCTTGTGAAGAGCGGAAGCTGACTAGAAAGGCGCCGCTCACAAAGCCTGCCCAACATGTGGAAGGTGGAATTCCAGCGCGTGCTCAGGTTGCACAGCAGTCATGAGCTGGCAACCGCAAGTGCTGCTGCAGCGTTCCCAGGCCGGCTGAGGCTGTAGGTGACTTGTGGAAATGGGCACACAGGCGACGCACCTTCACCAATAGCTGAGGCAAATTGGGGTAGGTTTTCAGAAACCACTGAACCACTAAGTTGAAGACATGGGCCAGGCATGGTATGTGTGGGAGGTTGGCCAGCTGCAAAGCCGCCACCAAGTTGCGGCCGTTATCAGATAAAACCATGCCTGGCTGTAGGTTGACTGGCAAGAGCCACAGCTCAGCCTGGTCCCTTATGCCCTGCCACAGCTCTGCGGCGGTGTGCTGTTTGCCACCTAGGCAAATAAGCTTCAGCATGGCCTGTTGCCGCTTACCAACTGCTGTGCTACACTGCTTCCAGCTACTGACAGAAGTCTGACTGGTGCTGTAAGATGGCAATTCTGCATGGGAACTGGATGAGGAGGTGGAGGAAGAGAAGGAGGGGTGGCAGCCGCTACTGTAGGTGGTTGCGGAAATCCGGAAGCACCTGTGCCATCCCAGGGTACGACTCGCTCCCAGCATCCACAACATTCACCCAGTGTGCCGTCACGGAAATGTAGCGTCCCTGGCCACAAGTGCTTGTCCATGTGTCAGTTGTTAAGTGGACCTTGCCAGTAACTGAGTTGGTCAGGGCACGGGTTATGTCTCTGGACACATGCTGGTGTAAGGCGGGGACGGCACACCGGGAAAAATAGTGGCAGCTGGGGACTGCGTAACAAGGGACAGCCGCCGCCATCAGGCTGCGAAAAGCCTCGGTGTCCACCAGCCTAAACGGCAACATTTCCAGGGCCAGCAATTTAGAAAGTTGCACGTTTTGAGCTATGGCCTGTGGGTGGGTGGCAGGGTATTTGCGCTTGCGTTCAAATGCCTGGGGTAAGGACATTTGAACGCTGTGCTGGGACACTGTAGTGGACGTGCTGGCTGATGGTTCTTGCGACGGTCCAGGTGCAGGGCGGGAGGCATCTGGGCCTGCATCTTGGACAGCACGTAACAGAGGGAAAGAGGAGGCAGTGGTGTGACCTGCAGACACAGATAGTAGACCCAGGCGTTTGGCCCACCTTTTAGGGTGCTTTGCTGACATGTGGCGGATCATGCTGGTGGTGGTCAGGTTGCTGGTTTTTACGCCCCTGCTCATCTTGGTACGGCACAGGTTGCAAATTACAATCCATTTATCGTCAGCACTTTCCTCAAAAAAAGCCAAACTGCAGAACACCTAACCCTTGGCAAGGGAGCTGGCCACAAGGGACTGCTCCAGGGAACAGTTGCAGACCTGGTTGCCGTGGCCTGCCTTCTCCCTTTTGCCACCCCACTGCCTCTTCCAGCCTGTTACGGTGCTGCGGATCCCTCCCCCTATGTACTGCTGTCCTCGCTCGGCTTGCCACCTTCCCAAGTTGGGTCAGCGACCTCGGGAGATGCTTCTTTTCGTTCCCCACCGTCATCTTCTTCAGACTGTTTTTAGCTCAATAGGTTGGGAATCAGGGCACAATATCTCCTCATATCCCGCTTCAAGCGGCCTTGGCGAGAGGCCCGAGCCAAGGAACGGTGTTGAAAAAAGCTCCTCGGAATATCCAAATGTGGGATTAGTTCTTTGCCCAGACTCTGCATGGGAGGAAGGAGGATCAGGGTGAGGATGTGGTTGCCCAGACTCTTGGCTACTGAGACTGGACTTTGTGGAAGAGGGGGTGGTGCTTAACTGACTGGAAGCATTATCAGCTGAAATCCAACTGACTACCTGCTTGCACTGGTGTGGCGACAATAGTTGTGTCTTGCACCGCCCTGCAAACTGTAACTTGAAGCTAGGAGTTCTTGATTACTTTGTTTCTTGGGCTCTGCAGGCAGGCACAGTTTTACCGCGCCCAGAGCCATGGCCTCTGCGTTCACCATCAGTAGCACGCCCACTTCCTCGTCCCTTACTGCTTGCCTTGCACATATTATATAGTATTTATGCAACTTTGTCACAAGTACAGTAGTGCAGTTTTTTTATTACACTATGTTCCAAATTATTATACAAATTGGATTTAAGTGTCATAAAGATTACATTTTTTCTTTTTTAATGAAACTCATTGATGGTATTGTGTCTCAGGGCTCTTTGGATCACTGAAATCAATCTCAGATACCTGTGATAATTAGTTTGCCAGGTGAGCCCAATTAAAGGAAAACTGGATGTTCCACAATATTAATCAGGACACTGTTTTCAAGTAAAATTGGAAAGAAAAAGGATCTCTCTGCTGCCGAAAAGCATCAAATAGTTCAATGCCTTGGACAAGGGATGAAAACATTAGATATTTCACGAAAACTTAAGCGTGATCATCATATTGTGAAGAGATTTGTGGCTGATTCAGAGCACAGACATGTTCGTGCTGATAAAGGCAGAATGAGGAAGGTTTCTGCCAGGCAAGTTCATCAAATTAAGAGAGTAGCTGCTAAAAAGCCATTACAAACCAGCAAACAGATATTTGAAGCTGCTGGTGCCTCTGGAGTCCCTCGAACCTCAAGGTGTAGGATCCTTCAAAGGCTTGCTGTGGTGCATAAACCTACTATTCGGCCACTCCTAACCAGTGCTCACAAGCAGAAACGGGTGCAGTGGGCCCAGACATACATGAAGACTAATTTTCAAACAGTCTTGCTTACTGATGAGTGTCGTGCAACCCTGGATGGTCCAGATGGATGGAGTAGTGGATGGTTGGTGGATGGCCACCATGTCCCAACAAGGCTGCAACGTCAGCAAGGAGGTGGAGGAGTCATGTTTTGGGCCGGAATCATGGGGAGAGAGCTGGTAGGCCCCTTTAGGTTTCCTAAAGGTGTGAAAATGACCTTTGCAAAGTATATAGAGTTTCTAACAGACAACTTTCTTCCATGGTACAAAAAGTAGAAACGTGCCTTCAGGAGCAAAATCATCTTCATGCATGACAATGCACCATCTCATGCTGCAAGGAATACCTCTGTGTCATTGGCTGCTATGGGCATAAAAGGAGATAAACTCATGGTGTGGCCACCATCTTCCCCTGACCTCAACCCGATAGAGAACTTTTGGAGTATCATCAAGCAAAAGATCTATGAGGGTGGGAGGCAGTTCAAAACAGCAGCTCTGGGAGGCTATTCTGACATCATGCAAAGAAATTCAAGCAGAAACTCTCCAAAAACTCACAAGTTCAATGGATGCAAGAATTGTGAAGGTGATATCAAAGAAGGGTTCCTATGTTAACATGTAACTTGGCCTGTTAGGATGTTTTCGATTTAAATAGCTTTTTGATTTCAGTGAATTTGACCTCCTAATGCTGCAAATTCCACAAATGAGCATTTTCAGTTCTTAAAAACAAATAAAATGTTTAGAAACTCTACTGTGCATAATAATTTGGAACAGTGCATTTTGAGTTTTTTTTTATTTTTTAAGAATATACTGTTATCATTGGGAAGTTTGTTCAATAAAATTCGATGTATACTATAACGGGTGATGACTTTAATTAATTTATTTAACTGACTGACATTTGCACCAACCATTTAGGAAAATCAGAGATAAATATCATTTTCATAATAATTTGGAACATAGTGTAAGTGTAAGATCAGAAAAATTTCATCGAATGTCAAATATTTAGAATGCACAAACATTATAAAGCAGCTGCAAATGAGGAACAACAGCCTAAATTAACGGTAGAAGAACGGATGTTAGGTATATAGAGTTTTGAAAGTTTCTAATACACACGCTGTGCACGTGCTGGTAGTGTCAGGCACACTTGCGTTCTTTTTGCCCAAAAGAAAAAAAAATGCAGCCAGATAGAACAATGGACTTCTGTGCCTTTTGAAAAGAAATACTATCCCTGCCTAGCCAAATCCTATCCCTACACTATAAGTCCCTTCTTGCACAAATGTTATACAGCAAGACGCAAAAGAGGAACTGCGGCCTAAATTAACGGTAGAAAAAATACCAACGGATGTCATGTATATAGAGTTTTGAAAGTTTCTAATACACACACTGTGCACATGCTGATAGTGTCAGGCACACTTGCATTCTTTTTGCCCAAAAGAAAAAAAAATGCAGCCAGATAGAATAATGGACTTTTGTGTCTTTTGAACAGAAATACTAGCCCTGCCTAGCCAAATTCTATCACAACACTATAAGTCCCTTCTTGCGCAAATGTTATACAGGAAGACGCAAAAGAGGAACTGCGGCCTAAATTAACGGAAGAAAAAATTACAACAGATGTTAGGTATATAGGGTTTTGAAAGTTTCTAATACACACGCTGTGCCCATGCTGGTAGTGTCAGGCACAATTGCATTCTTTTTGCCCAAAAGAAAAAAAAACTGCAGCCAGATAGATCAATGAACTTTTGGACAGAAAAAGTAGCCCTGCCTAGCCAAATCTTATCCCTACACTATAAGTCCCTTCTTGCGCAAATGTTATACAGCAAGACGCAAAAGAGGAACTGTGGCCTAAATTAACGGTAGAAAAAAATACCAAGGGATGTCAGGTATGTAGAGTTTTGAAAGTTTCTAATACACACGCTGTGCACATGCTGCTAGTGTCAGGCACACTTGCATTCTTTTTGCCCAAAATAAAAAAAATGCAGCCAGATAGAATAATAGACTTTTGTGTCTTTTGAACAGAAATAGTAGCCCTGACTAGCCAAATCCTATCCTTACACTATTAGTCCCTTCTTGCGCAAAAGTTATACAGCAAGACGCAAACGAGGTCTAAATTAACGGCAGAAAAAATAACAACGGATTTTAGGTATATAGAGTTTTGAAACTTTCTAATACACACGCTGTGCACATGCTGCTACTTTCAGGCACACTTACGTTCTTTTTGCCTCAAAAGAAAAAAACTGCAGCCAGATAGATCAATGGACTTTTGTGTCGTTTGAACAGAAATAGTAGCCCTGCCTAGCCAAATATTATTCCTACAATATAAGTCGCTTCTTGCGCAAATGTTATACAGCAAGTCGCAAAAGAGGAACAGCGGCCTAAATTAACGGTAGAAAAAATACCAACGAATGTC
>ONZH01007890.1:0-29848 GCA_900303285.1 Rhinella marina | reverse complement strand
GTTTTCACGATGCTGGCGCATTCAGCAGGGGTCCGGCACCTCGGCACAGCGGACTCCCGCCGCTGATCGGGTTAAAAGGGTGGGTTAAAAACCTCCCACCGTTTTATGTATACATCTCCCATGTAGACCTGTGTATCTTCATGCAGGACCCCCACTGATCAGCTGTTTGAGAAGGTACTGGCTCTCCTATGAGCGCCTCGTCCTTCTCTAGCTTTCCCATGGCCAGTGACGTCACGTTCATCGGTTACATGACATAGGAGCAGCTCAGCCCCATAGAAGTAAATGGGGCTGAGTGCAATACCAAGCACGGCCACTATACAGTGTACGGCGCTGTGCTTGGTGAGCGCCATTGCCTTCTCAAACAGCTGATCGGAGCGGCGGTGCAGGCAGGAAATTATCAGGGACTGGCCCTGTCAATATGGCGGCAGGTGGGTGCTTCTTCAGCTATAGGGACAGCCCCCCCCAGATGAGAAGAATTCGGGCTGATGAGATAAATTGATTTGTTAGATCCGACAGTGCAGGCGGTTTCTGCGTGGGCCATCCCCTTGGGTTCTTGCACAGAACCTGCACCATATTTTGCAGGCCTAAACCCCAATGTGAACTAGACCTTAGAGTTACACTAGATTGTTTGATTACAGATTTTTTTATTCCATTTTAGGGGCAAATCTTTTGTAAAAAAAAAAAAAGTAATATATCACAAAAACTAACAACCACCACCATCATCATGAAATGAGACGTAAAGCTGAGAAGAGCTCCGACAGCCGTGTATCCATGACTAACCTACGTGTAAACCCGACCAATGACGTTATTTTTAACCTGGGTGTAGTCTAAGATGACCTGCAAAGACATTTATAATACCGTAAACTATGTGTGACTCAGCTGACATGATAATCTGTCCACAAATTGTGGATTTCTTACAATTTTCTTCACATATATTAGTCCGGTGCTCTCATCCAAGTGGCAGATCCAATCAGAAAATGTATGAAAACAGGCAAAGGAAATCATCAGCCCAGAGTATAGAATACGCCCTATTGCAATTTTTACAAGTCTGGGTACAGTATATATTACACCCATATCACGTCCTCCAGGGCTGGACTTGGATTAGGAAGCCCTAGCACAAAAACATCGCTCACTATACCACGTGACTAGAGATGAGCGAACGTGCTCGAAACGAGCACTGTACCGCTCGGATCCCCTGCGCTCGCATGGGCGCCGCCAGCCACTTCGGACGGAAGTGGCTGCCGGCGCCCATGCTAGCACAGGGGAGCCGAGCGGTACAGTGCTCGTTTCGAGCACGTTCGCTCATCTCTACACGTGACGAGTAGTGGCGTGGCGTTAGAAAAAGAACAGGTCAGAGGCATGACCTGATAGGATGCCCATCAGTCATTGCGGTCCGCAATGCACGGGTACCGACTGTCGCTTGAATGGGGTCCGAGATCATCTGCACCGGAAAAAAAGTAGTGCAGGCACTACTTTTTTGAGGTGTGGAGGCACGGACAAAAACCCCATGGAGGTATATATATATATATATATATATATATATATATACAGTGCCTACAAGTAGTATTCAACCCCCTGCAGATTTAGCTGGTTTGATAAGATGCAAATAAGTTAGAGCCTTCAAACAAGAGCAGGATTTATTAACAGATGCATAAATCTTACAAACCAAAAAGTTATGTTGCTCAGTTAAATTTTAATAAATTTTAAACATAAAAGTGTGGGTCAATTATTATTCAACCCCTCAAACCACCAGAATTCTGTTTGGTTCCCCTAAAGTATTAAGAAGTAGTTCAGGCACAAAGAACAATGAGCTTCACATGTTTGGATTAATTATCTGTTTTTCCAGCCTTTTTTGACTATTTAAGACCCTCCCCAAACTTGTGAACAGCACTCATACATGGTCAACATGGGAAAGACAAAGGAGCATTCCAAGGCCATCAGAGACAAGATCGTGGAGGGTCACAAGGCTGGCAAGGGGTACAGAACCCTTTCCAAGGAGTTGGGTCTACCTGTCTCCACTGTTGGGAGCATCATCCGGAAGTGGAAGGCTTATGGAACTACTGTTAGCCTTCCACGGCCTGGACAGCCTTTGAAAGTTTCCTCCCGTGCCGAGGCCAGGCTTGTCCGAAGAGTCAAGGCTAACCTGAGGACAACAAGGAAGGAGCTCCGGGAAGATCTCATGGCAGTGGGGACATTGGTTTCAGTCAATACCATAAGTAACGTACTCCACCGCAATGGTCTCTGTTCCAGACGAGCCCGTAAGGTACCTTCACTTTCAAAGCGTCATGTCAAGGCTCGTTTACAGTTTGCTCATGATCACTTGGAGGACTCTGAGACAGACTGGTTCAAGGTTCTCTGGTCTGATGAGACCAAGATCGAGATCTTTGGTGCCAACCACACACGTGACGTTTGGAGACTGGATGGCACTGCATACGACCCCAAGAATACCATCCCTACAGTCAAGCATGGTGGTGGCAGCATCATGCTGTGGGGCTGCTTCTCAGCCAAGGGGCCTGGCCATCTGGTCCGCATCCATGGGAAGATGGATAGCACGGCCTACCTGGAGATTTTTGCCAAGACCTCCGCTCCTCCATCAAGGATTTAGATGGGTCGTCATTTTCATCTTCCAACAAGACAACGACCCAAAGCACACAGCCAAGAAAACCAAGGCCTGGTTCAAGAGGGAAAAATCAAGGTGTTGCAGTGGCCTAGTCAGTCTCCTGACCTTAACCCAATTGAAAACTTGTGGAAGGAGCTGCAGATTAAGTCCACATGAGACACCAAAGAACCTAGATAACTTGGAGAAGATCTGCATGGAGGAGTGGGCCAAGATAACTCCAGAGACCTGTGCCGGCCTGATCAGGTCTTATAAAAGACGATTATTAGCTGTAATTGCAAACAAGGGTTATTCCACAAAATATTAAACCTAGGGGTTGAATAATAATTGACCCACACTTTTATGTTTAAAATTTATTAAATTTAACTGAGCAACATAACTTTTTGGTTTGTAAGATTTATGCATCTGTTAATAAATCCTGCTCTTGTTTGAAGTTTGAAGGCTCTAACTTATTTGCATCTTATCAAACCAGCTAAATCTTGAATACTACTTGTAGGCACTGTATATATATATATGGACAGTATACGTGTGGATGTGTGTATATTAGGGTTGTCGCGGGTATCGATATTTTTATACTAGTATTGATTCGGTACCGGGATTTTTTCTTTTGCGATACTTTTGGAAGATAAAATAAAAAAGTCTCTTACCTCTCCTGCGCTGCGGCTCTGCTCCAGGTCCGGCGCTCCGCTGTCCGCGCTGCACTGTCCTGACTGCGTACAGCGTCAGGACGTAGTGCCGCGCACTCTGACCTGACGCTGCAGTCAGGTGACAGTGCAGAGCCGGGAGAAGACAAAGGAGCGCCGGACCTGGAGCGGAGCCGCGGCGCAGCAGAGGTAAGAGACTTTTTTATTTTATTCTAATGGGGCACAGTCGGCTGACCTGAGGTCTGATGGGGGCACAGTGAAGCTGATCTGAGGTCTGATGGGGGCACAGTGGGCTGATCTGAGGTCTGATGGGGGCACAGTCGGCTGACCTGAGGTCTGATGGGGGCACAGTGAGCTGATCTGAGGTCTGATGGGGGCACAGTGGGCTGATCTGAGGTCTGATGGGGGCACTGTGGGCTGATCTGAGTCTGATGGAGGCACAGTCGGCTGATCTGAGGTCTGATGGGGGCACAGTGGGCTGATCTGAGGTCTGATGGGGGCACAGTGGGCTGACCTGAGGTCTGATGGGGGCACAGTGGGCTGATCTGAGGTCTGATGGGGGCACAGTGGGCTAATCTGAGGTCTGATGGGGGCACAGTGGGCTGACCTGAGGTCTGATGGGGGCACAGTGGGCTGATCTGAGGTCTGATGGGGGCACAGTGGGGTTGATTCTGAGGTCTGATGGGGGCACAGTGGGCTGATCTGAGGTCTGATGGGGGCACAGTGGGCTTATCTGAGGTCTGATGGAGGCACAGTGGGCTGATCTGAGGTCTGATGGGGGCACAGTAGGCTGATCTGAGGTCTGATGATGACACAGTGGGCTTATCTGAGGTCTGATGGGGGCACAGTGGGCTTATCTGAGGTCTGATGGGGGCACACTGGGCTGATCTGAGGTCTGATGGGGGCACAGTGGGTTGATCTGAGGTCTGATGGGTGCACACAGATTTTTGGGTGTTTTATTCTTTTGGCATGGTATCGAATGGTATCGAGTATCACAATACTTTTTCGCGGTATCGAAATCGAATCAAAATGTTGGTATCGTGACAACCCTAGTGTATATATATGTAAATATATACACAATACAGAGGACATAATACTGTATATATACTACAGAGGGCAGTATACTGTATGTATATATACACATACACTACAGAGGACATAATACTGTACATACACATATACACTACAGAGAACATTATAATGTACAGTTAAAGTGTGAACATGAAGTTTCTGATCATTTGAATTCCATTTTGTATCTGTTCAGTTAAAGTGTTGATTTAAGACCTGTGAATGCAGGAGCACGGAGTAAGGTTTTGTCTGCATATTTTCTCAAGGTTGTTTGGGGATTCTGACTCGCTGCGGACCTGGGAACTGGCTGCTCCAAGGTCTGCGGTGAGAGCAGATGAACAACACGTACACAGTGACAATTATACAGCGCATGTGCTGGCTACGTTCCACTAGGGAATGGAGCTCTTTGTTTAATTGGTATATAGCTGTAACCCTTCAGGAAATAAGTCAGAAGCTCATCCTACGGGGGGGACGCCTCGTGTAGGGACCGGTGTTTTCCCGATCGAGACTCTGACTGCTTTCGCTGAAAGGGCTTCCCAGCTGATGTCGCTGTCAGATGATGATAACTCAATTGGTGATGTATGTACCTTCATTCTGCATGTAGTCAGGACTCCACATGAAGTGTTGATATAATTGTGTATTATGTTCTTTATCCTTTGTGTATAAATAAGTGCAAAAGAAGGACATTATATCACTATATGTATACACTACTTATTATATTTAATAAAATCATATTATAAACCTTCCTTTGAAGTGTAGCTGTAGTTCAGTTAAGAGTCTCTCTTTAAAGAGTATCCGAACCTAAAGTCTTGCTCTTATCAGCATAACAACAGTATATATATATATATATATATATATATATATATATATATATATACACTAGCTGAAGGACCCGGCTTCGCCCAGGTATATTTAATTTATTTCTTTTACTGTTTGTGTGTGTGTGTCGTTAAAAGATATCGAGAGTGCCCTCTACAGTGCCTGCCCCTTTAACAGTGACCTCTACAGCGGCCCGCCCCTTTAACAGTGACCTGTACAGCGGCCAGCCCCTTTAACAGTGACCTCTACAGCGACCCGCCCCTTTAACAGAGACCTCTACAGCGGCCCGCCCCTTTAACAGTGACCTCTACAGCGGCCCGCCCCTTTAACAGTGACCTCTACAGCAGCCCGCCCCTTTAACAGTGACCTCTACAGCTACCCGCCCCTTAAACAGTGACCTCTACAGCAGCCCGTTCCTTTAACAGTGATCTCTACAGCAGCCTGCCCCTTCAACAGTGACCTCTACAGCAGCCTGCCCCTTTAACAGTGACCTCTACAGAAGCCCGCCCCTTTAACTGTGACCTCCACAGCAGCTAGAGTGGCCACTGTCTTCACCCCAGAAAGCCAGACCTCACCGGCCATTCACCCAAACGTGAAACAGCGCCCCCAGTTCCCATGAAGACACATCACTAAACATGAGGCCACGCCCCCTGGCTCCATGAAGACATGGAGGAGAAGCTGTCTGAGTGTGAGCTACTGAAAGGGTGGACATCCCTGTGTCTGTCCAGGCACTGCGTCGGACGGAGAACAGGTAGCCAGAAAACTGGACTGTCCAGCCTAAAGCCGGACATCTGGCCACCCTAACATCAGCCTGCCCCTAGGGTGGCCAGAGGTCTTGTTTTAAGCTGGACAGTCTGGCTTTCAGACTGCCTGTCCTCTGTCATGCGCAGGGCCTGGATGGACACAGCAGCAGCACTCTTAGCAGCAGCACTGTGCAGTCTGAGCAATGAGCTACAGGGAGAAAGTCACCCTCCCCCCACCCCTGCAGCTGACAGAAGGTGATTTTTACCAATATTTTTAATCCCGGTCAAATGCAGCATGGAAGGGGCGTGGCATGACTGAGTCAGGGGCGTGACTTAGTGGTATCTGGGGGTGGTGCTTTTAAGTCCTTCTTTTGACGGTGGCCAGAATTACAGGTCGATGCCTGATTTAGGAGGAAGGTGGGTAGCAGTGGAAGAAAACATCTTTTATTACTACAGAACAGTAAATATGTAAAATTTACATATGAGGTAATGATTGATGATGAGTTAGTCTAAAACATAAGTTATAGTTATACCATTGTCATCCACAGTGCTCTGCCTCTTTAATGCAGACCTAAAGCCGTGAACTGGCTAGGTTGTCATAGAAACCTGATGTGTGCCTGTGAGCTTCTATTGGCTGATAAGGGTCATGTGACCAGGCTACTATTGGCTAATGCATTTTTTGGGAATATCTCAGGAACGGTACGTCCTGGAGAGTTGAAAACTGTTCTAAAACCTTCCCGGACACCTTATGTACATGTGTGGCAAATTTTGTGATTGTAGCTGAAGCGGTGCGGATTCCTTTAGCGGACATACACACACACACACACTTAGCTTTATATATTAGATATAAATATATATATATATATATACACACAGCAAAACTCACAGAGACAAAAGGATAAAAAACATCCTGCATGATGTGATAATGACTGCGGATGTCAGTGGCTATACATATCAAAGTAAATCACAGAAAAGGGGGTTCTAGTGCACAAAAATGGATGCAAACAATATATACTGTATAAACTAAGACCTCATTCTGATATGATAAAATCTGAGACTCTTAGCCAATATATTTTGATCAAAACACATCTGTGCCCACCTACCCAGCGTCACGGTGGTCTCAGGTCAGGCAGGTCCTACGCTAAACCTAACTATGCCGTTGGGCATCTATATCTAGGAGCGTGGACGCTGCACATATAGGCGTGTTGCTCCTAGTGACCTCTATGTGCATACAGCAACCAATGAGAGGAGGAGCAAACACACCTATATGTACCACGCAATCAAGACGCTCAATTTGATAGGAAGAGCAAAAGTGCACGAGAATGCTACTCATGATAAGCTAAGAGCGCATTCAGACCTGAAGGTGCCACTCCCTCAGGTACATGTTATAGACTAAGCAAAACTCACAGAAACAAAAGGATAAAAAAGATAAAAAAAAAATTATCCTTTTGTCTCTGTGAGTTTTGCTTAGTTTATAACATGTACCTGAGGGAGTGGCACCTTCAGGTCTGAATGCGCTCTTAGCTTATCATGAGTAGCATTCTCGTGCACTTTTGCTCTTCCTATCAAATTGAGCGTCTTGATTGCGTGGTACATATAGGTGTGTTTGCTCCTCCTCTCATTGGTTGCTGTATGCACATAGAGGTCACTAGGAGCAACACGCCTATATGTGCAGCGTCCACGCTCCTAGATATAGATGCCCAACGGCATAGTTAGGTTTAGCGTAGGACCTGCCTGACCTGAGACCACCGTGACGCTGGGTAGGTGGGCACAGATGTGTTTTGATCAAAATATATTGGCTAAGAGTCTCAGATTTTATCATATCAGAATGAGGTCTTAGTTTATACAGTATATATTGTTTGCATCCATTTTTGTGCACTAGAACCCCCTTTTCTGTGATTTACTTTTATATATACACACACACACAAAGAGGATATATATATATATATAAATAGAACAGTATACTGTATATAGTGTATATATAATGAAAAGGACAGTATACTGTATAAATATATATACTGCTACAGATGGATCTGGATAGACTGGAGGCTTTGGCAGAGAAGTGGCAGATGAGGTTTAACACTGACAAATGTAAGGTTATGCATATGGGAAGGAATAATGCAAGTCACCAGTACATACTAAATGGGTAACACTGACATTGAAAAGGACTTAGGAATTTTAGTGAACAGCAAACTAAGCTGCAGAAACCAGTGTCAGACAGCTGCTGCCAAGGCCAATAAGATAATGGGTTGCATCAAAAGAGGCATAGATGGCGGTGATGAGAACATAGTCCTGCCACTTTACACATCACTAGTCAGACCACACATGGAGTACTGTGTACAGTTCTGGGCTCCTGTGAATAAGGCAGACATAGCAGAGCTGGAGAGGGTTCAGAGGAGGGCAACTAAAGTAATAACTGGAATGGGTGGACTACAGTACCCAGAAAGATTATCAAAATTAGGGTTATTCACTTTAGAAAAAAGACGACTGAGGGGAGATCTAATAACTATGTATAAATATATCAGAGGTCAGTACAGAGATCTCTCCCATCATCTATTTATCCCCAGGACTGTGACTGTGACGAGGGGACATCCTCTGCGTCTGGAGGAAAGAAGGTTTGTACACAAACATAGAAGAGGATTCTTTACGGTAAGAGCAGTGAGACAATGGAACTCTCTGCCTGAGAAGGTGGTGATGGTAAGTTCACTATAAGAGATCAGGAGGGGCCTGGAGGTATTTCTGGAGGTAATAATATTACAGGTTATAGTTACTAGAGAGAGGTCGTTGATCCAGGGAGTTATTCTGATGCCTGATTGGAGTCGGGAAGGAATTTTTTCCCCTAAAGTGAGGAAAATTGGCTTCTACCTCACAGGGGTTTTTTGCCTTCCTCTGGATCAACTTGCAGGATAACAGGCCGAACTGGATGGACAGAGGGCTTTTTTTGGCCTTATAAACTATGTTACTATGACAGATGCGAGACAAAGTGAGGCTCGTGATATTTGGTGAAACTTCGGAAAGACCTCCGCGGAGGCCATACATTTTACAGTAGGACGGCGCCGATATTCGTAACAGTTTTTAAAAGAGTCGGGTTCAGATACAGCAAATTTAATGCAATTCACTCAACCCTAGCAGCGATGTTTCTTTTTTTTTTGCTTTATTTTTTCACCTCCTGTCTGTCCAGGGCCATAACTTTTTTATTTATCTGTTCACATCGCCGTCTGAGGGCTTGTTTTTTTTATTTTGTGGGACAAGTTGCACTTTGTAATGACATCATTTATTACATACGGTGTAGCGGGAAGCTGGAAAAACAAAAATTTGAAATGGGTGCAATTGAAAAAACAGAGATTGCACCCTTGTATTATGGGTTTTGTTCCCAATGAGGTAAAACTGCGCTGTTAAAGGGGTCGTCCAGCCGTTCATATTGATGACCCATCGCTAGGTCATCGATATCTGATCGGAGGGGGTCCGACACCTGGGACCCCTCCCTGATCAGCTGTTTGAAGAGGTGGCGGCGCTCCATGCATCTTGGAAGTGCAGTGCTCCATTCAAGTGAACGCAGCAAGTGCTTGTAATCACAGTACGCCGCCGCGGACTGCTGATCAGACATTGATGTCCTATCCTGACGATAGGTCATCAACATTAATGGCTGGGCAGCCCCTTTAATTCTGTGGGTCCGCACAATTACAGTGATCTCACATTTATATAGTTTTACTTGTGTTTTAAAGGGGTTTTCCAGGATTTTGCTACTGATGACCTCTCCTCAGGACAGGTCATCAGTATCTGATCGGCAGGGGTCCGACACCCGGCCGGTCAGCGGTTTGAGAAGGGACCGGCGCTCCTGTGAGCTCCGCTACCTTCTCCCCGCTCACCAAGCACAGCGCCGTACATTGTATAGTGGCTGTGCTTGGTATTGCGCTCTGAATGTGGCTGAGCCGCTTTTAGGTCACGTGACTGATAAATGTGACATCACCGGCCTAGGAAAAGCTGAGAGAAGGCTGCGGCGCTCGTGTCTTCTCAAACAGCTGATCGGCGGGGGTCCCGGGTGTCGGACCCCCACCGATCAGATACTGATGACCTGTCCTGAGGATACATCATCAGTAGTCAAATCCCGGAAAACCGCTTTAATACTTACATTCTTTAAATAAAAAATGTTGTCTTTCCATTGCTGTATTCTGACTACTATAATTTTTTTTTCATTTTCTGATTGTCTACGCAACTGTCATTTTTTAGTGAGTCAATCTATGTTGTTGTTTTTTTTTAATACCATTCAGGGATGGCTACAGCTGATCGGTGGGGGTGTCAGACCTGCGCTGATCAAATATCGATGGCTTACCCCGAGATAGTCCATCAATATAAAAGCAGTGGTAAACCCCTTTAAGTGAATGGGGGACTTCCCTTCAAGTAAACCGGGTGGTCAGGACACGTCCATGCAGGGGACGCAGCACTGCATCCCTGTTCTCAAGATCAGTGGGGGTCAGGCCGCCACCAATCATGAACCGCGCTGTATCCCAGATATTTCCGAAGATCCTGATCCGTACAGAACACGAGCAGGAAGTGTTTTCGGGTCCAACGTCCGCTTCGCTCGCTGTGTTTTTATCGCTTTATAACTGCAGATAAAGAGTGAGCTCAGACGACTCAGGTGCGAACCTTGTCTTCCAGCAGGAGAAGCGTGCACCTGAGCTGGTCGAGCAGGTTCTGCCGTTCTCCACCCCTGCGACAGCGACATACCGGAGATGCATCATTACATCCCAGAATAGCCACCCAGCTAGGAGATCAGCGGCCGCAGTCCAGAACTGCCGGAGGACACGCCTGCACCGACATCCCAGGACGGCTACGACAAGGGGAGGAATACACTGCGCCTGAGACTGGGGGCGTGTCCCTCTGTGGGGGGGGGGACACCTAGGACCTGACTGCTTCCTATCGCAGCTTGTGAGGTGTGCAGAGCAAAAAGTGAGGCGACGCGGTGCAGGCTGCGGTGTGACTAGAGGATCTGCTGGAAGCGGACGGTGGCGGGAACCGCGGGAATTCGTCTTATGGATTTGATCACCTACTGAGGGGCAACTGAGTGACTGCAACAGAGCGACGCCCCCAACAGTCTGTGAGTGAGTCCAACCTACTGACAACTATCAGACAGTCTTCGAGTGAGTGCAACCTACCGACAACCATCAGACAGCAACCAAGTGACAGTCTCTGGGTGATGACCCCCAACAGACTGCAGCTAAGTGAAAACCAGACCAAGTCTTTAAGTGAGTGCAACCTAACGACAACCACCAGAGAGCAACCGAGTGACAGTCCCTGAGTGAGTGCAACCTAACGACAACTACTAGACAGCAACTGAGTGACAACTCCATACAGAGTATAGGCGAGCCCAAACAGAAGAACGCAGCCGGGCGACGGCCCCCAGACAGAAGAGCGTGAGTGACTAATGAACCCCCCGAGTAACAACCATTACCTGTGTAGTGTGAATGTGACAGCTAACGTGCAAACGAGCGACAAAAACGTATTAGAGAGCAGCTGGAAGTAGTCTCTATTTTGCTAAAGGGATAATAAGGGACTGTCCATTCTATAGCAGAGTCTATTCCTCAGCCAGATAGCGGGTCTCCTCTGGGACTGTCTCTTCTATGGCTGTCCCCCTCTGGGACTGTCTCTTCTATGGCTGTCCCCCTCTGGGACTGTCTCTTCCATGGCTGTCCCCCTCTGGGGCTGCTTCTTCTGTGGATGCCCCCCCTCTAGGACTGTCTCTTCTATGGCTACCCCCCTCTAGGACTGTCTCGTCTATGGCTGCCCCCCTCTAGGACTGTCTCCTCTATGGCTGTCGACGTCTAGGACTGTCTCTTCTATGGTTGTCCCTGTCTAGGACTGTCTCCTCTATGGCTGTCCCCCTCTAGGACTGTCTCCTCTATGGCTTTCCCCCTCTAGGACTGTCTCTTCTATGGTTGCCTCCTCTAGGACTGTCTCTTCTATGGCTCTCCCCCTCTAGGACTGTCTCTTCTATGGCTCTACCCCTCTAGGACTGTCTCTTCTCAGGCTGCCCCCTCTAGTATGTCTCTTCTATTGCTGCCCCCTCTAGAACTGTCTGTTCTATGGCTGTCCCCCACTGGGATTGTCCCCCTGTAGGAATGTCTCTTCCATAGCTGTCCCCCTCTAGGACTGTCTCCTCTATGGCTGTCCCCCTCTAGGACTGTCTCTTCTATGGTTGTACCCGTCTAGGACTGTCTCTTCTATGGTTGTCCCCGTCTAGGACTGTCTCTTCTATGGCTGTCCCCCTCTAGGACTGTCTCCTCTATGGCTGTCCCCCACTGGGATTGTCCCCCTCTAGGACTGTCTCTTCTATGGCTGCCCCCCTCTAGGACTGTCTCTATGGTTGTCCCCCTCTAGGACTGTCTCTTCTATGGCTGTCCCCCTCTAGGACTGTCTCTTCTATGGCTGTCCCCCTCTAGGACTGTCTCTTCTATGGCTCTCCCCCTCTAGGACTGTCTCTTCTATGGCTCTCCCCCTCTAGGACTGTCTCTTCTATGGCTCTCCCCCTCTAGGACTGTCTCTTCTATGGCTCTCCCCCCTCTAGGACTGTCTCTTCTATGGCTCTCCCCCTCTAGGACTGTCTCTTCTATGGCTCTCCCCCTCTAGGACTGTCTCTTCTCAGGCTGCCCCCTCTAGTATGTCTCTTCTATGGCTGTCCCCCACTGGGATTGTCCCCCTGTAGGACTGTCTCTTCCATAGCTGTCCCCCTGTAGGACTGTCTCTTCCATGGCTGTCCCCCTGTAGGACTGTCTCTTCTAAGACTGCCCCCTCTAGTATGTCTCTTCTATTTCTGTCTCTTCTATGGCTGCCCCCTCTAGAACTGTCTCTTCTATGGCTGTCCCCCTCTGGGATTGTCCCCCTGTAGGACTGTCTCTTCTATGGCTGTCCCCCTTTAGAACTGTCTCTTCTATGGCTGTCCCCCTCTAGTATGTCTCTTTTCCAGCCGTCTCTTTGATTCCAGCCCTCTGTTTTATTTCCAGTCACTATTTCCCGCCATGTCTCTCCTGGACGGGAGCTCAGACGCCTCCTCTCCGAAAAGCCGCAGCCCCCCACCCGACGACCCCGAACCCCCCGGAAAAAACGCAACAACGTCTCCGAGACCCACGAAGACAAGCAGCCATTGCTACTGACCACCGAAGACCCCGCCCCCTCCGCCGCATCAGACCACGCCTCTACGTCTGACCCCGCCCCTTCTTCCTTCCAGCCGCGCTGCTGCCCCCCGGCGGCCGGCAGCACTATTGTACTCTGCTGTCATGGAGGAGCCAAGATGGCGGCCCTGGCCTACAACCTGGGCAAGCGGGAAATCAACCAACACTTTAGCGTGAGGAACGCCAAGCTTCTGGCGCTGGGGGCCGCGCTGCTCATCTCCGCCTGTCATGCCGTGTTCTGGGGGTACTCGTCTCACGGTAAGTGCGCTCCTCCATCACCCTCTGTCGTGACAGCATAACCTGCTACTATCGTGACAGCGGGTCCTCCCCCTCCCTTGTTATGACAGCTGTGTCCTGCTCCTCCTTGTCTCTTCACCTGTCAGCCCTATAGAAATATGTCAGGCCCCCTTCCTAAAGCGCTGACCATAAAGTTGCCAGCTTACGCCGCAGCCTCCTGACAGCGCGCCGCTTCTGTTATCGCCAATAGCGACGCAGCGCAGCCAAAAACTGAATTTTTGGGGAATTACCAATTTTTGAAAAATTCCTTTTGCACTGAGAATCGCACGTTTTACCATTTTGGAGTAAAGCGACCGCCTTATTGTGTCACACATTACGGCAGAGGTCGCAAAGGATTATATGGGAAAGCTGGGTGTCAGCCGCTGATCGGCCTCCTCCGCGGGTTGTTACCCAGCTTTGCCAGGCGACCCATGTTTTCCTCCTGTAAGCTGGAGCACCCCTTTAAGGGCTCATGCACACGACCGTATGTATTTTGCGGTCCACAGAAAATACGAATGACGTCCGTGTGTATTCCGTATTTTGCTGAACGGAACAGCCGTCCCCTGATAGAACAGTCCTATCCTTGTCCGTAATGCGGACAATAATAGGACAGGTTTTATTTTTTTTGCGGAACGGAAATACAGACATACGGAAACGGAATGCACGCGGAGTAACTTCTGTTTTTGTTTGGACCTATTAAAATTAATGGTTCCACAAAAAAAACGGATGCGGAAATAAAATACGTTCATGAGCCCTAAGGCGGAGGGGGTGGGGGGTATGTGATTGATCACCGGTGTCGCCGCTCTTCCCGCTAACGCCTCCTTCTGTTTCCGGTCCCCAGGAGATGACACGTGCGGATACCTTATATCCAGTGGCCGCTTCCTGGGGGAGAAAGTATGGCAGCCGTACAGCTGTATGACCCACCGGTACAAGGCCAGGTAAGTGCTCCTGAGTTATAGTGAGGTCCAGATCTGGTGGAGCTAGCCTCAGTGTGAACAGGGCCTACACACCCGTCATTACAGGGGTTTTCCGGGATTTTACTACTGATGACATATCCTCAGGATAGGTCGTCAGTATCTCATCGTTGGGGGTCCGACACCAGGGACCTCCACCGATCAGCTGTTTGAGAAGGGACCGGCGCCCCCGTGAGCTCCGCTACCTTCTCCCTGCTCACCAAGCACAGCGCCGTACATTGTATAGTGGTCATACTTGGTATTGCACTCTGAATGAGGCTGAGCTGCTCCGATGAATGTGATGTCACTGGCCTAGGAAAACTAAGGGAAGGTCACGGGAGCCCCGGTGCCTTCTCGAACTGCTGATCGGCGGGGCCCCGGGTGTCAGACCCCCACCGATTAGATAGAGGATAGGTCATCAGTCGTAAAATCCTCTTTAACCCCTTCACGACATGTGCGGGATGGTCCTGAAATCTAGCAGACCCCGAGGGGAAGACCCTGACCAGCCCTGCCCGTGTACAGAGCCCCCCTAGGGGGGTGTTTTACCCTGTCATTGGGGTTCTTTTTGGATGCCCCAGAATACAAAAAAATATATATATCTTTTAACCCCTTCCTGATTGGATTGTTGCATTTTCATTTTTGATCCCCCGTCTTCACGTGACCATAACGTTTTTATTTTTCCGTTCACTCAGCCGTATGAGGCCGGGTTCACGTCACCGTTTCGTTTTCCGTTCCGATCCGGCGTCATCACCAATCATGGACTTTTGTCTACTGTGGCGGCTACGAGAAGTGCCAAAAATACAGATATTTTCAAGAAGTCCCTTTGAAATGAATGGGAAGCGCACCCAACGCTGCAGTCACTTTTATGGGGCTTACGGAAATAGCTGAGCCAGCGCTTGGCTTTTTTTCGGCACACCTATAGAAATCAATGGAGGGTGTGGCGCATTCACACTGCAGTCTCCATTCTAAGGATAGCTGTGGGACCCCCACCTATCAGACAATGGGGGCATTAGGGATGAGCAAACTCCTGTTTTCAAGTTCGGCGTTATCTAAGAATTCCGTTATGGATAACGTATGGTCCGTTGTAGCGGAATCCATAACGGAATTCGTAGATAACCCGAACCTTGTTCGCCAAACTTAAAACACAAGTTCGCTCAACAGCCGACTGTTGGGAGCCTGCAGAGTGCTCCTGTCTTCTCTGTTCTCGCACCTGCCCACAAGGTTCAATGGTCCTGGCGCCTGTGTGACTGTAGCAGGAGGCATCTGCTCGGACTGACGAGACTCAATAGTCACTGGAGCGGGGCTCAGGCTCCTTATCAGCCCCTTCCTTGCAGACCCTCGAAGTGTCAGCTCTTGTATTTCTTTTGCAGAGAAGCCACCGACTGCCTGAGAAACCAGCACGTGGCGTTCGTGGGCGACTCCAGGATCCGTCAGCTCTTTTACGCTTTTATAAAGATTCTTAATCCGTATGTCAAAGAGCAAGGGAACAAGGTGAGTCTTCGAGAATCGTCTGTTGTCTTCGGCACCTTTGCTGCTCGCATCCTAACCACCTAAATGTTCTGCCCGAGTCCAGCTCGGGCAGTGTGAAAAGTAGCTAACTGGAGGGGGGAGGGCTGCTTTACATGGTGATATCTTTTTAATGGTAGCAGCTAGAAAAGTGCAACTGGTCTTCTTTGAAAGCTGAAAGTCCAGGCTTTCATACAAGACCAAAAAAACAAGTGCAAGCAACAGAGGAGAAATCACTGTTAGAAATAAAATCAGGAATAATCGCGAGTAAAACCTGATTTTACTTTCATTTCCAGCTGCATTCACAGCATCCCGATTTCTATCGGTGAGATCTTTCTCTGTCCTGAACATACTGCTGTCATTTTGGTATTGTCTGAAAGCTTGGAATATCTGCTTTCAAAAAAGACCATGTTGAATGTTTCTGGCTGCTAGCATTCAGTAGGTAGCAGCATCTAAAGCAGCCCTCCCCCTCCAGTTAGCTACTTTTCCCACCCTGGCAAAACAGTTTGGGGGTTAAAGGGGTTTTTCCGAGAATTAAATATTGATGGCCTATCCTCAGGATAGATCATCCATATCTAATCGCCGAGGGTCTGACTCCTGGCTCTCCTGTTAATCCGCTGTTTGCAGAGGCTGCAGCGGTCAGACCACCAATGCAGCCCCTTCATAGTGTACCATGCACAGCGCCATACATTGCATAGTGGCTGTGCTTGGTATTGCAGCTCAGTTGCATTAATTTTAATGGGACTGAGACACACATATCGGCATGGACTGCAGCCGCGCGGTGCTCCAATTCTGGTGCTTGCGGGACTCCTCTGGCCTCCCCTTCCTGTTCCTGGCTTGACACACAGGAGATGCCTACTCCGCCAATCACTGGCTGGCCCTGGACACTGATTGGTTGAGCAGGCATTACCAGCCATTTCTCGGGTCTGTTGAGACAAGAGCAACAAGTGGAGACCAGTTGGGGGGGGGACCCAATAAGCAAAAGGATCCGCCATCTCCACCAATGTCTGCCATTGGGGGAGAGTCGGGTGACCCCTATGCAAGGTAGATGATCAATGAGTTACGCTGATACGCTTCTAATTTCGGGTATGGCGCATGCGCAGTCACTGCTCTGGCAGTAGCAGCGGAGCCTCTGCCCTTACGCCACTACTCAAGGCCGGACGAGATGTCTGCCCCTGTCAATCAAGTGGCTGGGGGAGCCTCCTGAGCTGCGGGGACAGACCGTCACTGCTCAAGAACTCATATGAATCCATTCGCTCATCTCTGAGAATAAATGAATATACATTATATCCCCCCCAATAATTTTTTGGGGGAAGGAGGAGCGCAGACTTTGTTAATCAGTGCTAATATATTTTTTTTTCCCTCCGCAGCATGAGAACATACCTTTCGAGGATTCACGGGAAAATATTCGGGTGGTAAGCATGCAATGAGCACAGGACAAACGCCCCTCCTGACCAGAGATAACGCCCCCATCATGTGACATAATGAGAGCCATGTCTATAACAGGAGAATGGGGGTCCCTCCACCCTCGTGGGAACGAGCCGGCTGCCGAGGATGACTCTGTGCAGCAATCTGCTATCCCCAGCAGCCCCAATGAGTTTGAATTGAGAGGGGCGTGCACACTCAGCTGCTGCACACTTCAAATGTAGGGTACGTAGGCCCCCCGTTTTCGTGATCACTGGGGGTCCGACCTCAGATCTGAAACAGTTTGATTATGGGAAAACCGCTAAGAAGCAGATGTATCTCCTAACTGTAAAGAATTATATTCCGCAAAGAATAAGGCTGAGTTTACACAAAGCTATTTTCATGCCCAAAACCTGCCAAATGTCAGCTAAAGTCCAAGAAACAGAAGAGAAATCAAGTCGGGAATAATCAGGAGTAAAACCTGTTTTTACTTTTGTTTTCAGCTGCATTCACAGCATCAGTGATATCTTTCTGTTCTGTCCTGTCTTTTTGATATTGTCTGAAAGCTTGGAATGTCAGCTTTCAAACAGACATTCCCATTATTGATGTTGAACCCAGTGGTCACACCCAGGAGCTTATACAAAGATCATAGGGTCCCATAGCAATATTTGGTAAGGCCCCCATAAGATTTCTGCTGAATTCCAAATCGTTTAATAGAAAACGTCATGCTTCTACTTTATCCCACTTCTAGGTCAGGGGCTCTCAGCACAGGCCCTATAGCAGTGGTGTGGTCCGCTTCCATGTTAAGTACGCCATTGGTCACACCCCACCAGCATTTAACACCTGTACTGTGCATAGGTGATAAATATCATTTGCATCCCAACCCCCTAACTGTTTTGCCAGAGTCCAGCTCCAGCAGTGGAAAAAGTAGCTAACTGGAGGGGGGAGGGCTGCTTTAGATCCTGCTACCTCCTGAATGATAGCAGCTAGAAGCATGCAACTGATCTTGTTTGAAAGCAGACATTCCAAGCTTTCAGACAATACCAAACAGCAACAGCAATATGTTCAGGACAGAGGAAGATATCACTGATAGAAATCAGGATGCTGTGAATGCAGCTGAAAATGAAAGCAAAAACAGGTTTTACTCCTGATTATTCCAGACTTGATTTCTAACAGTGATTTCTCCTCTGTTGCTTGAACTTTAGCTGTCATTGGTCTTGTATGAAAGCCTGGACTGTCAGCTTTCAGACAAGACCGGTTGCATGTTTCTAGCTGCTACCATTCAGGAGATATCACCATCTAAAGCAGCCCTCCCCCCCTCCAGTTAGCTACTTTTCACACTGCCCGAGCTGGACTCGGGCAAAACAGTTAGGTGGTTAAAGGGTCAGAAAAACATGGCTGCTTGCTTATTACAGCGCCACCCCTGGTCACGGGATGTGTGTGGTATTGCATCTCAGCGCCATTCACGTCAATTCTAGACAACACCTTTAAGCTTCGTTTCCAGGAATCTGTTTGGAACAATGACAAACTGACCGTGCTTTTCCTTCCAGGATTTCCTGTGGTATCCGGAGGTGAACGGCTCCATGAAACAATGCTTCCAGTCGCTGAGCGAGGTTCGTGCCGACACTTTGCCCCTTTGTAAACTGAAGCTGTGACAGTGCTGGTAAAACATATACTCTGCGGCCAGTTTCGGCAACGTCATTTTAGTCCTTTCCTCCCCGCCTACCAGGAGCTGTAACTTTTTTTTTGTGTTTTGCGGGGCGAGTTGTATTTTTATTGGCCACATTTGATGTACATTATAATGTATTTGAATAGAGGAGCTGGGCAGGTGGCTGCTGCCGTCCACCCTCTCTCTGGTAAGTGAGGATCCTGGGGGTGACGCCCCCACCTGTCAGACATTGATGGCCTATCCTGAGAGTAGGAAAACCCCCCTTTGAATACTATGAAGGTTCTTTATTTCAGCTTTCACTGATGTCGGATGTCGCCCCTTCTGGAAAGTAATGCGTTTATATGTTTACTTCTAGAGCACATCATCAAAGCCTCAAATCGTCGTAGCGGGAGCCGCCACGGTAAGTCAGCTAACGTAAGGGCGGGCCACATTTATCGGTCCCTGCACGCCAGAATTCTGGCTTCAAAATGTCGCAGAATCTAGATTTGCATCTTTTGGGTCTATGGGCACAAAAAGCTTGCAACATTTTTGCACAGCTCAAGTTTTGGAAAGTGGGCGTGGTTAGCCTGGCGAGCAGATTTAGGATAGGGCTACACGACGGCATTTTGTCTCTGTAATGTCGCGCGGCAATTTTTATAATGTAAGTCTATGGTGTCGCGTTGCGACACGACAGTTGCAAAAAATCCATCCAAGTTAGATTCTTGCGCGACATCATAGACTTACATTATAAAAAATTCTGCCGTTGTGTAGTTGTGCACTATGTCGTGTGACACGTCGCCGTGTAGCCCTTGCCTTAAAGGGGTTATCCCATCTTGTACCACCGCCCCCGGCCTTCCCCCGCTGCGCTAATAGAAACGAATGGGAGCGCACCGCTATGCTCTATGCTGCCGCCGAAAATAGCCGAGCGCTTTGCTTGGCTATTTCCGTTGGCTCAATAGAAATGAATGGGAGCCGGGCTGCGCGTGCGCAGTGCGCTCCCATTCGTTTCTATTAGCGGGGGGGGGTTCTGCGCCTGGCGGTGGTCGGACTCCAGGAAACCCGGGGTCCTCCAGGCTCAGGGCTCCCCTGCTTCGTTCTCAATATACCCGCACCTATAAGACAGTGGGGGCATATCCTAGCAATATGCCCCCATTGTCAAAGATGGGAATACCCCTTTAAGGCCTATGAACACTTTCAGAGGTTTTTGGTTTTTTTTTAAATTATTGCATTTTACTCATTTTGATCTAAAAATAATTGTTTTTTCAATTGATCTTTATTAATTTTTTTCAGCAGTTTTTTTCATAAAGGGTTAAGTTTTAGCCAGTGTCAGACTGGGGTTCCTTGGGTCCAGCAGAGGAAATTATTCTCAGGGCCCAAACGCTATATTTTAAATAAAGTGTAATAGGTTTTGAATTAAAGAAATAGACCCTAGTGGCAAGTGATTGGCTCCAAATGTTTTTTTTTTCCCTCCTGGACCTTTGGGGCTCACTCTGGCTTCAGAGACTGTGCCCACCGGAGGATCTTCTGGTACTTCGATGGGCCAGTCCGACCCTGGTTTTAGCCTAGCTTTCAGCATCTCACTTTAACTTTGAGCCATCACCTGACAGCTATATAAGCCGTATTCTTATCAGTAAGATAAGAATTAAGCTGCAATGAAAGTTTATGAGCTGTCAGGAGATCAGAGATAAGCTTCACTTGAGCCGTCAGCTGAGTTCACTGACAGTACACAGTGTAAACACAGAGCCTGCTACTAAGGAATCTCAAAGCTGTACAGAGAAAGAGGCTGAACATTTCTAATAAAGACCAATTGAAAAAATGATTTTTAAGTCAAAATGAGTACAATGCAATAATTTAAAAAAATGCTCCCAGAAATTTACATAGCCTTTAAGTTGTATCTATATTTTAGCAAAACGTTTAAAAATATCATAGAGAAATGTCAAAGTTGTTGATCAGTGTGGATCCAAGTGCTGAGCCCCCATGGATTGGTAGAAGGGCTCATTTATCAAGCTCTCTCCTCGCTGCAAAATAAAAAGTCTGTCAGCTTGTCTCCAGTTATATGTCAAAAGTTTTGCTAAAGCAGAGGAAGCTGTACGATTTATCAGCTGCAACTTTATAAAAATTCTCAAAAATTGTCTCAATCTTACTCCGGTAAAGAGACGGCAAAAACCAGTGACCATAAACCTGCAGCTCTCCAACTGGTGCAAAACTACAACTCCCAGTCCTTATAGCCGTGGACGGTCAGGGTATGATGGGAGTTGTAGTTTTGAAACAGCAAAGACTAATTTAAAGGCTATGTACACCTTCGGAGGCAATTTTTTTTTATAATTGCATGTTACTCATTTTTGGCTAAAAATCATTTTTTCAATTGGCCTTTATAAAAAAATTATTGAGCTGTTCTGTCACAAAGGGTTGACTGTTTTTCTAACTGTGTGATTAGTACTTTCACTTGCACTGCTCCTCTAAGGCCCAGTTCACACATAAGTTATTTGGTCAGTTATTTCCATAAGTTTTTGTTAGCCCAAACCAGGAGTGGAGGCTGCACAGAAATAATGTAGAATGAAAAGGTTTGCATCTGTTCTGTGATTTGACCAACACCTGGTTTTGGCTCACAATAACTGATCAAATAACTGACGTGCGAACTATGCCTAATGAACCTTATCTGTGAACTACTAGGAGGTCATAAACACTTATTTAAGCCACATTCTTATCAGTAAGATAAGAACTGAGCTATAATGAGTGTTTATGAGATCCGAGATAAGGAGTCCGTCTGCTCCTGGTATGATGGCAAAGACAGTAAATCCACAGGCAGCTACTAGAGCATCTCAGCTCTGTACAGAGAAAAGGAAGCCATATTTTTAAGGCTAGTTTCACACTAGAGGCAGCACGGATCCGGCGGGTGTTGTCTTTTCATTCCGGCCGCCTCTCAGCAGGGGTTAACATACAGTGAATTGGGCCGAAGGGCGGTTCCGGCCCCACACGTGCACCTGCGGCAGCACGGATCCGGCGGGCCCCTTCACCTGCCGGATCCGTGCTGCCGCTAGTGTGAAACTACCCTTATACAATAACCCAATGTATGACAATCAAAGAGCAGCATGTTCTCTAATCCATGGGACAAGGGGGATTGATAACATGCAAAATAGTCCATGGGATCCCCCCCACACCATGTACTCCAGGATCATGTACAGATAGGAGGATCTGCATCTCTCCCCTTCTCCTGCAGCCTGTATATACATTCCCCACTGGTCTCCTCCTCCTCTCGGGTTGAGATCACAGATAACTGAAGTGGTTGGGTTCTTTAACCTGCAATATCTCAGTCTATATAGCAGCTAGAGATGTGACAATCTAATCTTTACAACAAGACCTTCATTGTAATGCTTGCATTGGGGGAGGTGTATAAAACTACTAGGAAACAAAACTGTCTTTGCTCTCCGTAGTAACCATTCATAGCACAGCTGTGCTGTAAATGGTTGTTGTAGGCAACCAAGACAGTTTTGTGTTTATAGTTTTCTGCCCCACAGTCTTTAGAAATCGGGTCATGAGTGAGAACTGCGGGTATATATGCATCTCTCAATGGGGCTCTTTTCTAAGGGCTGTAACTTGCAGTGTATTGCGGCTAGCACCACTTAGATTATCAAGACTTATATATGTAGCTGCAACACGGCCTGAGATATTAGAGGTTAAAGAAGCCGATCCACTTTAGCTGGCTGTGATTTCAGCTAGAGTGGAGGAGGTCAGTACAAGCCCCGACTGATATCTCTAGCTGCTACACAGCCTGAGATCTCATCATCTGGAGCAAGGACATGATATGCCTCCTTGGCTACTGAAGTGCCACCCTGTAAGAGTGTATGAGATGCATCTGGAGCAAGGAAAGGGTTAAAGTTTTTTTCCTGGTTCGTCATATTGATGGCCTGTACGTCATCATATTGATAATCTGTATCAGCTTGACGCCCCCAAAATCCGTTTTTGGAAGGGGCCGAGCACCACGTCCTGTTCATTGATTACACTGCACGGCGTCTACTTATTGGCAGCCATGCAGAGCATTGCAGCTTTGTCATGTTAATGGGACAGAGCTGCAATATTCTGCACAGCTGCTGCTCAGGAGACAAGATGCAGTGTAAGCAATGAAGAGGCTGCAGCACTCTCCCAAGCTCCATGGCCTCTTCAGAAGCTGACTGGGTGGGGTGAGATTTGGAGCCCGCAGTTGTGACATTGAAGGCCTATCCTAAGGAAAGCCCATCAATATTGTGAACCAGGAGAACCGGGTTTGCATGGGTCAACCTGTTCTGTATGTAATTGTGGGGTGAGGTCTCCAACTCTGATTGCATATTTCCGTTTCACTTTCAGTGGTCAATAAAGATGAACAACGGCAGCGCAGAGTCTCTGGCCCAATACAGAATAAACCTGACTGATATAGAGCCGGTCCTGGGAAAGCTAGCGGACAGCCGTGATGTCTACTGGATCTTACAAGGTGCAGTGTATATGTCAATGAGATCACTTATGATCGGAACCATTGCCAACCTTCTTTCTGATCAAGGAAAGGGCATCTGTCAGCAGTTCTGTTCCTATGACACTGGCTGACCTGTTACATGTGCACTTGGCAGCTGAAGGCATCTGTGTTGCTCCCATGTTCATATGTGTCCGCATTGCTAAGAAAAATGATGTTTTATTATATGCAAATGAGCCTCTAGGAGCAATGGGGGCGTTACCATTACACCTAGAGGCTCTGCTCTCTCTGCAACTGCCGCACCCTCTGCACTTTGATTGACAGGACCGGGTGTGATGATGTGTACACTGTCTGCTCCTGTCAATCAAAGTGCAGAGGGCACAGCAGGTGCAGATAGTGGTAACGCCCTCGCATATATTTTTTTCTCTGTGTATTCTTTGGTACATGAAATAATACAACTGTCCTGTAAAAAGCAAGTCCTTGTTGCGATATGTTGATGGAAAGTAGGGATGAAAGAAAGAAAGTTGACTAGGGGGTCAATTACTTACATCCAGATTTCTGGGTCGTTCTTCGTCGTGTTGATGACATTGGTTTTATCTGATGAAATTGTCAATTCCAGATCCGGTCTACGAGCCCTTGTTGAGTGAAAGTCGCAAAATGATCACCAATGAAAGAATTGACGCTTACAATGAGGTCGCAGCGGGGATATTAAATGGCACCAATAGGAAATCAAGATCAAAAATCAAAATCTTCAGCGTTTCAAGGCTCATCTCAGAAGAAACTATAGAGCAGTCCTTGGATGGTCTCCACATCCCAGAGACCAGCAGAGATATTGTGAGTAATAGAAAGCCGACCATAATGTAGTAGTTGGCAGTGGGACAGTGGGCGGGAGCTGGGGCCAGCCTGGTGAGGGGGTGGAGGCTGGGGGGCAGCTGGGGACAGCCCGGGGACAGTGGGAGAATGCTGGGGCCAGCCCGGGGACAGTTGGAGAATGCTGGGGACAGTTGGAGAATGCTGGGGACAGTGGGAGAAAGCTGGGGTCAGCCTGGGGACAGTGGGAAAATGCTGGGGCCAGCCCGGGGACAGTGGGAGAATGCTGGGGTCAGCCTGGGGACAGTGGGAAAATGCTGGGGCCAGCCCGGGACGGTGGGAGAAAGCTGGGGACGGTGGGAGAAAGCTGGGGACGGTGGGAAAATGCTTGGGTCAGCCTGGGGACGGTGGGAGAATGCTGGGGCCAGGCTGGGGACAGTGGGAGAATGCTGGGGCCAGGCTGGGGACAGTGGGAGAATGCTGGGGCCAGCCCTGGGACAGTGGGAGAATGCTGGGAGCAGCCCTAGGACAGTGAGAGAATGCTGGGTACAGCCCGTGGACGATGGTAGAAAGCTAGGGCCAGCCTGGGGACAGTAGTAGAAAGCTGGGGCCAACCCAGGGACAATGGGAGAATGCTGGGACCGGCCCGGGGACAGTGGGAGAAAGCTGGGGCTAGCTAGGGGACAGTGGGAGAAAGCTGGGGCCTGCCCTGGGATGGTGGGGGAGGCTAGTAACGGAACAGTAGGCAGAAGCTGGGGGACAGTGGGTGGGAGCTGAGATGGAAGGGGGAAGCTGGAGCCTGTCAGTAGACAGTGGGCGGGATCTCGGGCCAGACCTGGGACAGTGGGGGGGCTAGTAGTGGGACAGTGGGCGGGAGCTGTGGCCAGCCTGGGGAGAAAGGGGGAAAGCTGGAGCCAGCCGAGGAAGAGTGTAGGAAACTAGGGACAGCCTTGGAAGAGTGGGCAGAAGCTGGTGCCATCCCTGGGACAGTGGGGGGGCTAATAGCGGGACAGTGGGCAGGAGGAGAGGTCAACCCTGGGATAGTGTGAGGGAGGCTAGTAACGGAACAGTGGGTGGGAGCTGGGATAGTGAGGGGAAGCTGGAGCCTGTCAGAAGACAGTGGGCAGGAGCTGGGACAGTAGGGGGGCTAGTAAGGGGACAGTAGATGGGAGTTAGGGCCAGCGAGGGGACTGTGGGGGGAAGCTGGGGCCAGTCGTGGGACAGTAGGAAAGCTGGGCCAACCGTGGGATATTGGGCAAGCTGGGGCCAAGATTGGATACAACCTAATGTATTCCTTTGGACCGCAGCTGTGAGACATTGGCCGGGGTCTCCTGTACTAGAGGTTGGTGCAGGTCACTGAAGTTTTGATTAACTCCTTCCTCGCCCACAGAGTGCCATGATCCTTATGAATTCTTACTGCAACAAAATCCTGAAGCCCATTGATGGCTCCTGCTGCCAGCCCGCCCCCCCTCTCACCATCATACAGAAGCTGGGAGCCATTTTCTTCGCTTTATCCATCGGGGCCTACGTGGCGATCAGCGTAATCCAGCGGAACAAGCACAGGAAGAACAAGATGTGCGCGGACATAGAGAGCGGGGAGGAGAAGAAGCCGGCCACCGTCAGCCCCGCCGCCTCCGCACTGGAGGTCGCCCTCTTCTCCTTCTCCAAGCTGGGTCTCATCATGGCCTACTTCTACTTCTGCGACCGCGCAAACCTGTATATGAAGGAGAACAAGTTTTATACCCACTCGTCCTTCTTCATCCCCATCATCTACATCCTGGTGCTGGGCGTCTTCTACAACGAGAATACGAAGGAGGTAACGTTAGCTGTGCGGGGGGACATACCGTATACTGGTGCAGATGTATCACAGCTGAGGGTCCGCTGCAGTTGTATCCAATGTAAGCAAGCCTCTAAAGCGGACCCATCAGACCGATTATTGGTAGATTATTATCTAGCGATATGCCCCCATTGTCCAAGATGGGAATAACCCTTTAATCTTATAGGTGCGGGTCCCACCGCTGGGACAAGCACCTATATATCGAGAACAGAGCCACCGAAGTGAAGGAGTGTGCAGCCGCCCTCCATTCATCTCTATCGGGCCGCCGAAAATAGCCGAGCGCTGGCTTGGTTATTTCCGTCAGCTACATAGAAACGAATGGGAGCGGGGGCCAGGCATGTGCTGTGCACTCCCATTCATTTCTATGGGAGCAGTGGGGAGCTGCGCCTGGTGGTGGCCGGACCCTGGGAAACCTGGGCTCCTCCAGGCGCAGCGCTCCCCGCTCCGCTCTTGATATAGGTGCCAGCGCACCTATCAGACAATGGAGGAATATCCTAGCGATATACCCCCATTGTCTAAGATGGGAATACCCTTTTAAACCCTTTCCGACCAGCGCCGTACATGTACGGCGCTGGGGCGGTGCGGGGACGCGGGCGTCATGGCCGGCAAGTCTCTGCTGTTTCTAACAGCAGAGACTTGCCGCTACTTACCGCCATTGGCGGCGTCTTCCTGGGCCTTCTGATGCCGTGATCACGGCTTCAGGATGCGTCTGAACCCGGAAGCGTACGCTTCCGGGTGGTGTACAGATGCCCCGAGTGGCCAATCGGGGTGTCTGTACACCATATGAAAACTGTAATCCTCGCTGGTGAGGATTACAGTTTTCAAACTGCAATTCTTATTCTGGCCACTAGATGGCAGGCCAGAATAAGAAATGAGCAACTCATGGATTTATCTCCATCTAGTAAATCCCTGATTGCTCATAAAGAAAAAAAACACAATATATTAGCTTATATTTGAGCTTTAAAATAATCACAAAAAAATTAAAAAAATATATAAAAATATCTAAAAGTTCAAATCACCCCCCTTTCCGTATAATTAAAAAATAAATACCTAAATAACAATAAATATAGACATCATGGGTATCACCGTGACCGAAAACGCCTGTACTTTTAAAATATAAAAAAAAATTTCCAATACGGCAAATTGTGTGGCGGAAAAAAGCGTCCAAATGGCGATTCGCTGTTTTTTGTCGCTTTTTTTTCTCTAAAAAAAATTAAATAAAGTGATCAAAAAGTCTCACACACACCCCAGAATGGTATCAATAAAAACTTCAGATTGCCCTGCAAAAAATGAGTCCCCATACAGCTCCGTACACATAAATACCAAAAAGTTATAGGGGGTCAAGATATGAAAAAAAAAAAAGGCCAACTTTAGAATTATTTTATTACTATAGGAACGCAGGAAAAACTATACATATTAGGTATTGCCGGATTCGTACTGACCAGTAGAATGAAAGTAACCGGTCAATTTTAATGAACATCGAACGTTGTAAATAAGAAACCCGTAGAACTGTAGTGGAATAGCGTTTTGTTTGCAATTTCACCCGATTTGGAATTTTTTTCCCGCTTCCCACTACACCATATGCAATATTAAATGGTGGCGTTGGAAAGTACAACTTGTCCCGCAAAAAACAAGCCCTCATACAGCTATGTGAACAGAAAAATAAAAAAAGTTATGGCTGTTTGAAGGCAGGGAGCGCAAAACGAAAATGCAGAACCGAAAAAACCTCAGGGGGTGAAAGGGTTAATAACTCCTACATTGGGTGGTGGATCGGTGCAAATAACCTGCGCCAAAAATATGCCTAATACAGACGTACTTCTGGATAATAAATCACCCCAAAGTGTATTAGAAAGTTACATCACTTTTCATTATATGTTAGTTAAAGGGGTTGTCCCACCATAACGACTTATCGCCTGTTGTTAGGATATGAAACATAGTGACGAGGCAAGATGGCCGAAAAATGAGACTTTCCATTCACTTCTACTATAGTGGGATACACAGTGCATGAAACAAATCACTTCACATCAAGTAATTTAGGTTGTTTCCAGAGCTGCACTCACTTTTCTGATGCTGGGGACAACGTGTACATATATTACTTATCCTGTACTGATCCCAAATTCCATCCTGTATTATACTCCAGAGCTGCACTCACTAATCTGCTGGTGGAGTATAATGCAAGCTGTAACTGTATCAGTACATGATAAGTAATGTAATGTATGTACACAGTGACTGCACCAGCAGAATAGTGAGTACAGCTCTGGAGTATAATACAGGATGTAACTCAGGATCAGTACAGGATAAGTAATGTAATGTATGTACACAGTGACTGCACCAGCAGAATAGTGAGTGCAGCTCTGGAGTATAATACAGGATATAACTCAGGATCAGTACATGATAAGTAATGTAATGTATGTACACAGTGACTGCACCAGCAGAATAGTGAGTGCAGCTCTGGAGTTATAATACAGGATGTAACTCAGGATCAGTACAGGATAAGTAATGTAATGTATGTACACAGTGACTGCACCAGCAGAATAGTGAGTGCAGCTCTGGAGTATAATACAGGATGTAACTCAGGATCAGTACAGGATAAGTAATGTAATGTATGTACACAGTGACCTGCACCAGCAGAATAGTGAGTGCAGCTCTGGAGTATAATACAGGATGTAACTCAGGATCAGTACAGGATAAGTAATGTATTTACAGTGACTGCACCAGCAGAATAGTGAGTGCAGCTCTGGAGTATAATATAGGATGTAACTCAGGATCAGTACAGGATAAGTAATGTATGTACACCGTGACTGCACCAGCAGAATAGTGAGTGCAGCTCTGGAGTATAATACAGGATATAACTCAGGATCAGTACAGGATAAGTAATGTAATATCTGTACACAGTGACTGTACCAGCAGAATAGTGAGTGCAGCTCTGGAGTATAATACAGGATATAACTCAGGATCAGTACAGGATAAGTCATGTAATGTATGTACACAGTGACTGTACCAGCAGAGTAGAGAGTGCAGCTCTGGAGTATAATACAGGATGTAACTCAGGATCAGTACAGGATAAGTAATGTAATGTATGTACACAGTGACTGTACCAGCAGAATAGTGAGTGCAGCTCTGGAGTATAATACAGGATATAACTCAGGATCAGTACAGGATAAGTAATGTATGTACACAGTGACTGCACCAGCAGAATAGTGAATGCAGCTCTGGAGTATAATACAGGATGTAACTCAGGATCAGTACAGGATAAGTAATGTATGTACACAGTGACTGCACCAGCAGAATAGTGAGTACAGCTCTGGAGTATAATACAGGATGTAACTCAGGATCAGTACAGGATAAGTAATGTATGTACATTGCAATAGTATTTAATGCACATGGACGCTCCATTCATTTCTATGGGAGTTCCAGCGATAGGCGAGTACAGAGTACTGGCCGCTCCATTCATTTCAGAGGGGGTACGGGGTATGTGATCAAAAAACCGGAATACTCCTTTTAACTCCTGGAAGACCCCTTATAGTCCAGTCATGTGAGAAGTATAGCAGGTTAGGTTGTCTGGTGCTCAGTAACCTTTTGCTTCATGTTTGATTGCAGACTAAGTTGTTGAACCGAGATCAGACTGATGAGTGGAAAGGATGGATGCAGCTCGTCATCCTGATCTATCACATCTCCGGAGCCAGTTCTGTAAGTGTTGTCATGGGGTCATTATAACGACATGCTTATAAGACAGCTTGGCTGCTGCAGCAGCAAACCTCCTAATACACACCTCAGCTGCTGCAGAACCTCCTAATACACACCTCAGCTGCTGCAGAACCTCAGCTGCTGCAAATACACACTCAGCTGCTGCAGAAACCTCCTAATACCACCTCAGCTGCTGCAGAACCTCCTAATACACACCTCAGCT
>ONZH01007889.1:0-24285 GCA_900303285.1 Rhinella marina | reverse complement strand
TAACAGCTCTTGGGCGGTGTGCCTTTTGTCACCTAAGATCAGCAGTTTGAGCACGGCCTGCTGGCGCTTACCCACGCACTGCTGCTGCGCCTAGAGCTACCGACTGAAGGCGCCGTTCCCACGGATGGTAATTCAGAGGAGGAGGTGGAGGAGGAGGAGGGGTCGGAGGAGGAGGCATAGTACGTCTGAGAGACCGTGACTGAGGTAGGCCCCGCAATCCTCGGTGTGGACAGTACATGAGCGGCCCCAGGGTCAGACTCGGTCCCATCCTCCACCAAGTTAACCCAATGTGCCGTCAGTGATATATAGTGTCCCTGCCCAGCAGCACTTGTCCACGTGTCTGTGGTTAGGTGGACCTTCTCAGAAACAGTGTTTGTCAGGGCACGGATGATGTTATGTGACAAGTGCTGGTGTAGGGATGGGACGGCACATTGGGAAAAATAGTGGCGGCTGGGGACCGAATACCAAGGGGCAGGCACCGCCATGAGGTTGCGAAAGGCCTCGGTCTCTTCCAGCCTATAGGGAAGCATCTCCAGGCTCAGCAATTTGGAGATGTGGACGTTGAGGGCTTGGGCATGTGGGTGGGTGGAACTGTATTTCCTCTTGCGCTCCAGCGTCTGCTGTAAAGACAACTGAACGCTGCGCAGGGACACATTGTTGGACGATGTGGAGGATCGTGGAAGCGAAGGTGTGGTTTTCCGGCGGGAGGCGCTCATGCCGGGGTCCTGGGCAGGGGGTTGACTAGCAGAGGCAGCGAGTGACACAGGGGAAGGAGCAGTGGCGTGACCCACAGGAGGTGATGAACGGCCTTGGTTCCATTGAGTTGGCTGTTTAGCACTCATATGCCTGCGCATGCTGGTGGTGGTTAGGCTAGTAGTGGTGGCACCCCTGCTGATCCTGGTGTGGCACAGGTTGCACACCACAGTCCGTCGGTCATCCTCAATTTCTTTAAAGAACCTCCAGACGTGCGAACATGTAGGCCTCGCCACGGGAGCTTCACTACGTGAAACAGTTGCTGCTGATGCACCAGCTCTGGCCCTGCTTCTCCCTCTGGCCACACCACTGCCTCTTCTAACCTGTTCTGGTGCAGCACTCGCCTCCGCCTCAGAAGCACTGTCTTCACTCGGCTTATCAACCCAGCTTGGGTCAGTCACCTCGTCATCCTCCGATTCCTCAGTCTGCTCCCCCCTCGGACTTCCTGCCCTGACAACAACTTCACCACTGTCTGACAACCGTGTCTCCTCATCTTCCGACACCTCTTTACAAACTTCTTCCACTAACTCAACATTGTCATCATCATCATCATCATCATCATCATCATCATCACCCACAGACTGCGACAGTTGGAAAACTTGGGCATCGGGAACGAGGTCAGCAGCAACCTGAGAAGTGGTTTGTGACTCTGGGAAGGGTCCAGAAAACAGTTCCTCAGAGTATGCCGGATCGCATTCCAAATTTTCCTGGGAGGGGCAGACTGGGGGGAAGGAGGTTGAGGTGGAGGAGCCAGAGGAGTGCTCCCTTGGGTAACGTGGGTGGACTGCATGGAAGACTGACTGGTGGAAAAATTACTTGAAGCATTGTCCGCAATCCACGACATCAGCTGTTCGCACCGGTTTCAACAGTCCTCTACCACGTGTCCCTGTACGCTCTGCGGCGTTCCCCTGCTCCCTCATCAGCAGGTACTGTCTCACCCTGCCAAGGACCACGGCCTCTGCCCCCTGCAGTAATTGAATGCCCATGCCCGCGCCCACGCCCTCGTCCTCGACCCTTAGCCCTGGGGTTCATCATTTTCTGTATATAAGTGTATTATATATACCAAAAAAAAACAATGGGCCTGCTGTACTGAAACCCACAAACTTGTTCAATCTGAACAAGTTAATATATAGGTGGATAAGTTAGAGCAAAATTACGTATTTTATTGCATACCGTGCAGTATGGAGCAATTACACTGAAACTATTAGATTAGGCAGACTTGGTCTGCTTAAGTGCAACCCAGACAAATGTCGCACAGAGATTTTTCTAATGTAGCTGTATCAGTGAGAGCAAAAGACCTTTTTTAATTACGTGACGTACAGAATGGGTCACCTGGACAGAAAATACGGATTGTAGTTTGTGGTGACTGGACAGCTGAACTGTGAAACACAGAATGGTTCCACACAGCTGTATGAAATGGATTTGTATCACTGAGATAAAACAACAAAAAAACAAAGTTTGTTATATATGGCGATAGCTGCACTACTAGTGCCAGCCAGCCCAGCAAGGAGACAAAAAAAGTGTCTTGTAGCCCTTAGAAGGGTTGTTGGGTTCTTTTAAGATTACTCCTGCCTAACAGAGAACTAAATCCAGGCCCTAACACTCTCCCTGAAACGCAGCAGATCTGTCCCTAACGACATCCAGACAGCCTCTGAGCCGAGCACCGCCGGACGTCACTAGTATATTCCAGGGTCACCTGATCTGTCCAGCCAACCCCTGCTATCGACATGTAAGGGCCCCATGTGATGCTGGGTGTACCGCAGAGTCTCCTGGCTAGTGATTGGCTGAGTTATAGGCGCCAAAAATTCAAAATGCGGGAGATGCCATTTCCTCGAGCATGGCGAGATACTCGTCCGAGCATCGAGCACTTACGGGTACCCTAATACTCGAACGAGCACCAAGCTCGGACGAGCATGCTCGCTCATCTCTAGTCATTATACCAGCGTACCATGGTTTTGTATGAGTGTTCTTGTATTTTGACACAACGTGAGAAACCATGCGATCTGGAATGTATTAGGGAAAGTCTACAGGAGTAAAGGTACAATTTAGATCTTTCACCCAAGTTGCTATGTAGGATGGGGTTGCCGACGATGGAGGAGAAATCAAATAATTATATAGTAGAGAAATGGTACAACTTGGTATATTTGGTTTTTGCAATAGGTCCTCAAACCAAGTATTCTTATTGGTGGAGGGCCAAGTGGACTGAAGGGTGGACCATGTGCGTTTAAACTCAAAGCTTTCTAAAAAGGTGGTTTTGCCGACAAGGTCATTACATATTATGTCAATGTCTTCTTTCTGAGATAGTCTGGACCGGAGGTGTGACATATCAGTCCTGTGTAGACGTTTCTAAAAATGTGGGATAAACTGGGATTTAGGAGACCACAAAAAAGGTGTTAGAGATACTGGCATGTCTTTAGGCGGATGTGAGAGCAGAGGAGAGTGCGAGCCACTTGTTTGGATAGTGTGGTATAAGCCTTTGGACAAGCTCATGGGTGGGACCAAAGGTTTTGTAATCCCCCAGATGCCAGCAAGTTGGTGATCTGAAAGCAGTGCCATCTCCAAGTCCGAACCCAAAATCCTATACCGTGGTGTACATAGTTGCATCCACCGTTTGAGTTGGATGGCATAGTAGTAGATGCGGAGATCCGGAAGGTCAAAACCTCCCTGTGCTCGACACCTAGTCAGGCGATCATAGGCAACTCTCGTTTTTTCCCTTTCCACAGAAAAAAGGAAAACATGGATTTAATGTAAGAGAAAAATCTAGGTGGGAGATAGATAGGGATCATTTGAAGTAAATAAAGGAATTTGGGCATTATATATGTCTGTAGTAGATTTTTGCGACCAAGCCATTACACAAATGGGATATTCAGAGCTGTTAGTTGGGATTTAACCTTTTTCAAGAGGGTAAGATAATTCGAAGTGTATAGTTTGCTATCGTCACTGGTGATTGAGACCCCTAGATATGGTAGGTCATGTGGGCGCCATTTGAAGGGAAACTTTTCTCTCAAGGTATTAACCATTGTGGGAGGGAGATGTTTAGGGCTTCAGATTTAGAGTAATTAATTTTAAAATTAGATAATGAGCCAAATTCTTCAAAAATAGGACATGGGGGAAGGCCTGGAGCGGGTTAGTGATTAATAACAATAAGTCGTCTGCGAATGCAGCACATTTATGTTCCCTGTCTTCAACCCTAATCCCTGAAATATGAGAGTTAAGTCGGAAGGCTTGTAGAAGGGTTTCCATGACAAATATGAACAATGTAGGGGATAATGGACAGCCTTGGCGGGTGCCATTAATAATATCAAAGGAAGCGGACAGTGAACCATTGACTCTCACTCTGGCGCTGGGATTCGTATAGAGAGACATAATGGAGGTAATAAATGTTTGTGGAATCCCAAAGCAATGTAGAGTGCGGGTAATATACGACCAGCTAACCCTATCAAAAGCCTTCTCGGCATCAGTGCCAAGAAGTAACATAGGGATGGAGTTGCGTTTAGCTATCTTTATGGCATGTAGGATCCTGCAAGAATGATGGTTACCCTCCCTTCCCTTGACAAACCCCGCTTGATCAGGGTCTACCAGGTGGGGGAGTATGGACTTTAATCAATTAGCCAGGAGTTTGGCCCATATTTTTATGTCAAGATTAAGAAGTGAAATAGGTCTGTAATTCCCACATTCCTGTTTGTCTTTGCCTTCCTTGTGTATAATACTAATAGTGCCTCTAATGATTGTTTGGGCAGTGATGTCCCATGGGCTAGAGCTTGGCACCATGATGTTAAGTGTGGCAAAAGGGAGGGGAGCAGTTTCTTATAATAGTCAGCTGGGAGGCCATCGGGTCCTGGAGCCTTGCCAAGGAGTATGGATTTTAGCACAGTTTCCACTTCTACAGAAGTAATAGGTGTCAGTAGAGAAGCCTTGTCAACCTCACTAATTGTGGACACGTTTAGTGAGGAGAGGAACCCATCTATTCGATCCTGGGTGGGAGGGGAGCAATTTGGAGGAGGTGAAATATTATACAGACTGGCAGGAGCGGAATTCCGCTGCAATGTCTCTAGTAGAGGAAAGTAGGGAACCCACTTTAGTTTTAATATGAGGGACATATTGGGAGTCTTTTCTTTGTTTGATTAAGTGTGACATTAATTTATTTCCTTTGTCGCCATGAGCGTAGTAAGTATATTTTGAATACTGATATGCTTTGGCGCATCTAATGTTCAAAAGCTCTTTCAATTGTCTTTGGTCATATTGGAGGGTGATCTTTTTTGAATAGATTCCAGGGAAGCTATTTGAGTGAGAAGAGAGTTTAATAGTTTTTGTCTGTCCTTTTTAATCTTGGTACTTAAGGCGATAAATTCGCCCCTGATGAAAGCTTTATGGGCTTCCCAAACAATGGTCTGGGAGGTGTCTGAAGGTTTATTCTCTGAAAAGTAAAAGTCTAATTTGCTTTTTATATCTACCACATTTCTTTCATCGTCCAACACAGTTTCATTTAGTCTCCATTGCCATTCTTTGGCTGGAAGCTCAGTGAAGGCTATTTTGGAGGTAACAGTGGCATGGTCTAAACCGTAATTTGCCTAATGGAAGCATCTCGTAGGGTTTCCACGTGGTTATCTGATAAAAATATGTAGTCTAGTCTGTGAAATGTTTTCTGGACAGATGAGTAAAACGTGTAGTCTCTGTCGGATGGATGGACGATTCGCCAGGTATCGATTAGATGACATTCCGAAAGGGTTTTATGTATGGCCCCCAGCGTGTTTTGGCAGAGGGAAGATGACCCTGAGGAGGAATCTTGAAGAGGGTTTAAGGAGATTAATGTCTCCGCCAATTATCCGCCTACCTTCTGCAAAGGAGTGGAATTTGGATAATACGGATTTTAGCCATTTGTGTTGGTGTCTGTTGGGGGCATAGAGGTTAGCCAATGATACTAACGTGTGTCCTATGGTACCATTTATAAAGAGGAAGCGACCCTCTGGATCCGGCTGGACCACAATCGGGGTGAATGGGACGGACTTGGAGATGGCTACACTGACACCTCTGGCCGCTGAGACATATGAAGAGTGAGGGATAACTTTAGAGGGAAAAATAAAACTGAAAATAAATAAATGAGAAGAGAGTAGGAAAAGAAAAAAGGAAATAAGACAACTTAAGCTAGGGGAATGACAAATAGGAGAGCAAGGGATTTCAGGGGTAATAGGAGGGCAGGAGATGAGCAGAAAGTCACAACCTAACCGGGTACCACTACCCACACCTCTATAGATAAATAAGGAATGTCTAGTAGACAGCACTGAAAACAAAATAACGTGGTACTGATGGCAGGAGATGATTGAAGTAGTAGAAAGGCATAGTAATATCACTGGGAGAAAAAGCAGTATGTCAAATACTCCACCAATGAGCAACAATCCCAAATCATAAGTTAGATTGACTCAGGGAATGAGGCTCCGGAGGATATGAATATCAGGCAGTAACATTTGGTAACTGAATATACATTAGGAACACTGTAAACTATAAGTGAACACAACAAAGAATGTGACGGACTTCTCTTAACGCTAGACAGTTGAAAATACTAGCTCAGAGAAATATACACATTCTAATACTGGCAGCTGTAACTGAGCTGATCAGGAACACTGGATGAACAAAGAGTCAGAGTCCATGTTCAGACTATGCGTCTCTTGCTGTTCGGTGATTTCTTCCTGGAGACAACCGACCAGGCCTCAATCCTCGGAAGAGATGGCAACTTGGTTAAGGAGATGTCCACAGGCAGCCAGGAATCCAGGTGCAGTGGAGCAATGTCCAGGAGAGACCACACAGCCTGCAGATCTGAGGGAACCCAAACCGTGCACCGTCTTCCATCTTTGTTAAACGTGAGGCCGAACGGAAACAACCACCTGTATGGTATTTTCGCATTGCGGAGATGGTCAGTGAGAGGCTTAAGGGCCCTTCTTTTAAAGAGAGTAGAGGGGGCCAGGTCCTGAAATAGTAATATAGGTACTCCATTAATGGCCAAGGCTCTCTTTTCTCTTGCGGCTATAAGTATAGCCGCCGTATCTTTAAAACTTAGTAGGCCACATATAATGTCTCTAGGAGGATCATCTTGTTGCGGTGGAGGGTGTAGAGATCTATGGATCCGCTCAATGGTCACGGACTGAGCCGTCTCAGCTCCCAACAATTCTGTGAATAGCGATTTGGCGGTGGCCTCCAGGTCTGAAGGTGGAATGTCCTCCGGGATTCCCTTAAACCGTAAGTTCTTACACCTACTCCTATTTTCCTGGTCCTCAATAAGAAGATATGCAGTATTAAGCGAGTTGATCTGTGAGCGGACCTGTGAGCGGTGATCAGGCCTTGGTTAGCTTCAAGGGTTTCCACACTATGCTTCTATGATCTCATATCTTGCCTGAGGTCCTAAATTTCTTTTAGTATAGGGGCCAAGGCTTGGGAGAGAGTAGCTTTAAAAAAGGACTTTGTAAGAGCTGCGTTCTCATCAGTAGATGTCGGATCCTCCACATCATGGAAGGTCCCAGCGTCTTCTTCCATCTCATCTTCAGTTTCACAGTCACAGGCCTGATGCGCCATCTTGTCTGAGCGAGCCGGGGAAGCTGCAAGCTTTCTCCTAAAGAAGCGATCCATCTCCTGCTGGTTTTTCTTACCCCTCGGAGTTGAGGGGGTCTCCCGTGATCTGTCTCTGCCAATTTTCACCATAATTGAGCGCTGTGGAGTGCTGAAATAGCTGAGGTGTGAGATCGTGGGTATGGAGCTCAGCGCGAAGCAGCCATCTCGCGCGCGGTCAGGCTCCGCCCCCCATAAGCAATGCTTTTTAATAAGAGTTATATATCTATCTAGTCTGGCAGTGTTTTTTTGATGATCCAACGTTACAGATCAATGAGACCTTACTAAACCTGTAGTGCAGTATATCCGTTATACAAGTTAAAGAATACTGCCTATAGTTACCTTTATATATTTTGAATTGTAGGAGCATCATTGTATTATTGTCCATGGTGTTGACCTGGGGGCTGGATTCTTAGGATAGCTAGGCATTTTTTATGGAATATCTTTAAATGTAGTATCCACTGATACTACATTACATATATCCAGCACAATTCACTAGCATCACAAGAAAATAGCAATATTACCACAGGTGTAGCTGTAGACAGTGAAGGGTCAGCAGTCACACCCAGACCCTAGTACCTACAGGGGACCAAAGGCCTCTCTGCCAAATAGGAAGACACCAGTATTATAAGTAGCACATGGTAGGTGGGAGCGGAGTTAAAAGTTATGCCTTGATGACACAACCATTTTTTTAAAAAGTGACAATGACTGCTAGAAATGAGAAAGAAATTACCTTCTCTATTGATTGTCCAAACTGCTGATATTTTGATGCAATGTTAATCTGTTGAAACAGAATTTAACATGTCTCCTTATAGGAAGATAAATTGCCCATAACAAGCAAAATTTTTAAAAAAGTCAATCGGCACTCACTTAAATATCACAATTGGCATTCTTTTTTCATGAATGTTATTGTTCATGCACTCAAAGACAAGCGAGCAATTATTATTGTTTGTCATTAGATCGTTGGAGGTGTTTACACTGGGAAATAATTATGTAAGATTGTCCATACTACTGCATAACTAAATATTGAGAAAGTGTAATATAGAAGGCTCACATTTCCAAGGAAATGAAGGTTTGAAGTTAAGATTTAATACGACTTTTTTTCCATTTATGGAGACCATACCTGTTACAGTATTGTCAGCCAGCTTTGTAGTTTTGATTAGGGTTGAGCAAATCGAACTCAATGAAGTTTCAGGGAAAATTTGATTTGCCACAAAGCTGAATTTACTCGTGCTTTGTGATAATGAATAGGTTTTACTTGAAATGGGGTAAAAAGCAAAAAAAAAAAAATCATACTTACCATTTGAGGGCGAAGAGCAGGCTGCCACCATCTTGATTGAAGATCCTGCACAAAATCCTGTGTGTGGTGATATATTACATTAAACAATCACTGATGGAGGTGCACTATGGTGGTAGATGCAATTGATAATATATGGCTAAACCCTAAAGCTGATGTTAAAATGAGACTTTCGCCAATATATTCTTATATCAAGAACATACCGGAGCCCGAGCACCGCGTCAAGGTATCTCAGAGTGGCACGGGACCTAACACTAACCTACTTTGCCGTATGGGCAATTGCGGAAGGAGCATACAGGCCAACACACAGCGACCAGCTCCTAGTTGCCTCCAGCGTGAGATCACACATACAATGGGAAGAGGGAGGAGGTTTTGAGCCCCACCTACCAATGACTCATGTGACTCAGGATGCACAGGTGCACCAGAATGTTACCAAAAGATTTAAGTCATGGTACATTCAAACCTGGAGTTGCCACACCTCCAGGTGTAAATGTCCAAATACAATCACTGAAAAAACGTTGTCTAAAATGGCAGTGATTGTATTTGGACATTTACACCTGGAGGTGTGGCAACTCCAGGTTTGAATGTACCATGACTTACATCTTATGGTAACATTCTGGTGCACCTGTGCAGCCTGAGTCACATGAGTCATTGGTAGGTGGGGCTCACAGCCTCCTCCTTCCTCCCATTGTATGTGTGATCTCACGCTGGAGGTAGCTAGGAGTTGGTCGCTGTGTGTTGGCCTGTATGCTCCTTCCGCAATTGCCCATACGGCAAGGTAGGTTAGTGTTAGGTCCTGTGCCACTCTGAGATACCTTGACGCAGAGGCGTAGCTAGAGGTTCAGCACAGGGGGGGCGAAACATACTTGAGTGGGCCCCCCACTTATTGCTTCCCAAACGCACGTTTCCAACTTCACAGGCACATACTACTAGTTGTGGTTATAATATTGTATTAGAAAGATGACTATATAAACTCCAAGATCGTCTATGCTGCTAAGTACAGTACAATAGACTTTCTACATACCCTAGTCTAAATACTCTACCACATAATGCAGTAAAATATAGGATTAATAGGAGTAAAAAACAAGTGGAACTCCTATGTTAAAGGAAACGTGTCCCAGTTTTTACATCACTCCCCTGCCCCATCAGACCTCAGATCAGCAGAATGTGCCCCCATCAGACCTCAGATCAGCGTATTGTGCCCCCATCAGACCTCAGATCAGCGTATTGTGCCCCATCAGACCTCAGATCAGCCTACTGTGTCCCCATCAGACCTCAGATCAGCGTATTGTGCCCCATCAGACCTCACATCAGCCTACTGTGCCCCCATCAGACCTCAGATTAGCGTATTGTGCCCATCAGACCTCAGATTAGCATACTGTGCCCCCATTCAGACCTCACATCAGCCTACTGTGTCCCCATCAGACCTCAGATCAGCGTATTGTGCCCCATCAGACCTCACATCAGCCTACTGTGCCCCCATCAGACCTCAGATTAGCGTATTGTGCCCCATCAGACCTCACATCAGCCTACTGTGCTCCCATCAGACCTCAGATTAGCGTATTGTGCCCCATCAGACCTCAGATCAGCCCTACTGTGCCCCCATCAGACCTCACATCAGCCTACTGTGCCCCCATCAGACCTCAGATCAGCGTATTGTGCCCCCATCAGACCTCAGATGAGCTTATTGTGCCCCCATCAGACCTCAGATGAGCTTACTGTGCCCCCATCAGACCTCAGATCAGCGTTACTGTGCCCCCATCAGACCCTCAGATCAGCGTACTGTGCCCCCATCAGACCTCAGATCAGCGTACTGTGCCCCCATCAGACCTCAGATCAGCGTACTGTGCCCCCATCAGACCTCAGATCAGCGTATTGTGCCCCATCAGACCTCAGATCAGCATATTGTGCCCCATCAAACCTCAGATCTGCATATTGTGCCCCCATCAGACCTCAGATCAGCGTATTGTGCCCCATCAGACCTCAGATCAGCCTATTGTGCCCCATCAAACTCAGATCAGCCTATTGTGCCCCCCATCAGACCTCAGATCAGCGTATTGTGCCCCCCATCAGACCTCAGATCAGCTTAATGTGCCCCCATCAGACCTCAGATCAGCGTATTGTCCCCATCAAACCTCAGATCTGCATATTGTGCCCCCATCAGACCTCAGATCAGCGTATTGTGCCCCCACCAGACCTCAGATCAGCCTATTGTGCCCCATCAAAACCTCAGATCAGCCTATTGTGCCCCCATCAGACCTCAGATCAGCGTATTGTGCCCCCATCAGACCTCAGATCAGCATATTGTGCCCCATCAAACCTCAGATCTGCATATTGTGCCCCCCATCAGACCTCAGATCAGCGTATTGTGCCCCCATCAGACCTCAGATCAGCCTATTGTGCCCCATCAAACCTCAGATCAGCCTATTGTGCCCCCCATCAGACCTCAGATCAGCGTATTGTGCCCCCATCAGACCTCAGATCAGCTTAATGTGCCCCCATCAGACCTCAGATCAGCGTATTGTGCCCCATCAAACCTCAGATCTGCATATTGTGCCCCCATCAGACCTCAGATCAGTGGTATTGTGCCCCCATCAGACCTCAGATCAGCCTATTGTGCCCCATCAAACCTCAGATCAGCCTATTGTGCCCCCCATCAGACCTCAGATCAGCGTATTGTGCCCCCATCAGACCTCAGATCAGCGTATTGTGCCCATCAAACCTCAGATCTGCATATTGTGCCCCCATCAGACTTCAGATCATCGTATTGTGCCCCCATCAGACCTCAGATCAGCTTAATGTGCCCTCATTAGACCTCAGATCAGCGTATTGTGCCCCATCAAACCTCAGATCTGCATATTGTGCCCCCATCAGACCTCAGATCAGCGTATTGTGCCCCCATCAGACCTCAGATCAGCCCACCCAGCCACATAAGATAAAAATAAAAAACCTCTCTTACCTGTTCTGCGCTGCGGCTGCCCTCCGGTCCGCGCTCCGCTCTCTTCCCTGGCCCGCGCACACTATGACCTGACGCTGCGTGCAGCGTCAGGTCATAGTGCGCGCCGCCAGGGAAGAGAGCAGAGCGCGGACCGGAGGGCAGCCGCAGCGCAGAACAGGTAAGTAAGATTTTTTATTTTTATGGGCCCCCTTGAGTCACTGGGCCCGGAGCTGTCGCCCCCTGCCCCCGGTAGCTACGCCACTGCCTTGACGTGGTGCTCGGGCTCCGGTATGTTCTTGATATAATAATATATTGGTGAAAGTCTCATTGTAACATCAGCATGAGGGTTTAGCCATATATTATGAATTGCATCTACTGCCGCAGTGTACCTCTATCAGTGATTGTTTGAATATATTACATTACCATGCTGGTCGAAATGATGATGTCAATCAAGATGGCAACAGGCGACTCTTTGCAATTAAATGGATGAGGGTAAGTATCATTCTATTATTATTATTTTTTTATTAGATTTTTGTATTATTGCTTTTAGATGCTGTGATCAGCCATGAACGTGGCATCTGAGGGGTACAATGAAGAGGTGCTGCATAATCACCGCTTTTTGTCATTGCACCCACTACTTACAAAGAAATGCGCTTCGTGACAAAATAATTTGTCATAAAGCAAATTTTTTTTTTTGTAAAATTCGTAGAAGCAGCCAAATCAAATTTTAAAAAACGTCACTCATCACTAGTTTGGATAGAACCATCTGGCAGTCTAAAGTGTACGAAGAGCTTCCAACTCTGTCTCAATAAATAATATCGAGGGAGGAAATAATCAGGGGCATGAAATTTCAATCGAAGTATCTGAAGTGGGCTTCAATCTGAATTTCAGAAAAAAATGTGATTCATCACAAAGCCAAATTTCCTTGCCCTTTGTAGTAATAAATACATTTTTCCTAAAATGGTGGCTAAAAAAATACTCACCTCATTGATTTGCTCTTGGAGAGACCGGCCCAACCAGCGTGATCACATGGTGACATCACACTCACCGTAGCTCCTTTGGCAAAGTTCATCAAAACAGCCAAATAGAATTTTTAAAAATGTCGCTCATCTCTAGTTGCTATGCTAAAACTTTACTAATGCCTCCATCTGAGACCTTCCTATTTAACTACAGTGAGTCAATTACATTAATGTTCCCTCTGATGATTTGTAGATAAGGATTACTCAGTACCATAGTTCATCAGGCGGCCAGAAGAAGAAACCAGCATCGCACATATATCTTGAATAGTGGTTGCTCTTCCCTAAAACATAAGACAATAGGTGAACAAACAGCTATACATATTAGAATTTATGGGAATAAATATTTATATATTTGCATTAAGTCAGCAGAGGTAGCTTTTGGTCAAATATTTGCATAGCAGAACTATATATATAAATATATTTATCTATTAAACATTGTTCTGCAGTCATTTTCTACTTAAAGAAATGCATTTTGACACAGAATTTGAAGATGTTTTAATACTTTTTAATGCAAAACAGTTGTGTCTTTCATATCAACAAAACAGAGTTTCTGTGTTGGAAACTCTTACTTCTACAAAATAAGGGTGATTTCTCATTACCCTCAGGGAAATTTGTATGAAGGAAACAGAGCAGAGCACTAATCCCCTGGAGTGTTGGCATTCTGTTACAGGAGATTTCCTCCATGCACTGTTTCATCTATCTAAACATTCTGTTGTTAAGAATTTATCACATTTGGAACTTGTTCACATTGTAGAATTATCTCTAGTTAAATTTGCATCCATTATTCCACTTCTGAGGAAGTGGGAACATGGATGTGTTGGGTTAATGTTGCATTTCAATTATATTTGGAATTTTGTATGTTGTTTTAGTTTCCAGGTCAATAGCATACCACTGTTATTATTGCTATTCCTCACATTGCGGTTTTGACAACATTGATTTTATATGGAGAGGACCATTACCGTAAATAGGGGATGTAAGTGAAATTAAGTTATATGAAACCATTAAAGGGGTATTCCCATCTCACAAATGTAATTTGTATAGTTAGATATAGCCATACCAATATTTTTACTAATAGAATGTATTTATATAAAATTTTAGAAGATTTGCCTATTTGTATTTCTATTGTCCCACACACATCAGTCAGACCGCTTCCCCTAGTTACGGCCATCACAGCCTTGAAGTAGTGGTGGTCAGCTTGCTGTTGTTCAAACTCGCTCTGAGGTAACTGCTGTATTGTGAACGTACATTGTATGAGCATGCGGAGACACATCTTATGGTTGTAGAATTTTTGTCTGCGCTTCCAAAATGCAGAGAAACAGATCCTGTTCCAAGATCAGTTCATCTCTATGGAGCAGGATCCGTTTATAAAGTCTGCATTTTGGACAGAACCTGACCATTGGACTGGTAGCGTCCAAAAAGCAGATGTGAAAGTACCCTAAGATGTGTCTCCGCATGCTGATGCAATGTGCGTTCACAATACAGCAGTTACCTCAGAGCGGGTTTGAACAACAGCAAGCTGGCCACTACTACTACATGGCCGAGGTGGCCGTAACTAGCGGCAACGGCCTGACTAATGTGTGTGGTACAATGCCTATACAAATAGGCAAATCTATTAAAGGATGCATTTTATATAAATACATTCTATTAGTAAAAATATTGGTATGGTTATGTGTAACTATACAAACTACATTTGTGAGATGGGAATACCCCTTTAAGCTACTTTTGCAGCAAATTATACAGTATAATAGTAGCAGAGAAACGGATAAGTATGGAGGACAAAAAATCTGATTTTTATTACTTGTGAACTATGAATATTAGTTCCCGTCATGCTATGCTACTACTTTTTTTGTATATAATAAAAACATTATTCACAATAAATGCATAATTTGTCTATTTATTCTGTGTATTCCTGTAATCTCATGGACTATTTATGACATTTTCATGGGATTATACACAAACAAAGAAATTTGTAAAAAGCTTTTGTTGATTATGTTGGTCTAGTATATGTTCCCCATGATTTTTTAGTTTTGCAAAACAATTTATTAAAGCATAAAGATACATAAATAATGTTGTGATTGATTTAAGAAACAATTTCATGAAGAGCCTGAATGCCTTTATTGAAAAGATATTAGATTTCTAGATTTGGAGCGGTGATGGAATTTTTCCTCGAATATGGGGCAAATGGCATTCACTTCATAAGTATTTTTTTTTTTTTACTTCCTGTGGATAAAAACAGTAGAATTATAGGTTGGATAAGGATGAGCGAACCAGTTTGTTCTGAACGTTAATATTTTTGGATTCAGCAAACCTGAATGTTTTCAGGGTCATTTTGGACAAAAACACTAAAGTGGCACATAGCGCCAATTTAGTTCACATGCTGGCGAGAAAAAAGCATTACAGAGGAAGAAGAAAGGGTCTCACATGACCCTGAACAAAATAGTGGGAGGGATGACTTGCCTGATTGTCTCCCAGGCAGACAGCCTGGATTAGCCAGTCTGTGCTGCAGCAGGCAGGGAGGTTCTCTAGCAGAAAAAGTGGAATGTCATTCTGTGCTGGGCGGTGGATGGGTCTTACAGTATCTGCCAGGAAAAACATATTAGGGAGTCAGGGACTATGAGAAATCAATCGAGCTTGCATTCAACTGCCAGTTACAGTGAAGGGTGAGGCTAGAATTAGAAAGAGGAAGAATAATTGTGTGTGTAAAATAGGGAAACAGGGAAGCTGACAGCCAGGGAGGAAGGAGTGAGGGGTTGAGGCTGGTTGTACCTCCTAGCAAAACTGCATCTGCAAACCTCAAAAGCAGCTACCTGCAAGGACATTACTTTCATTTTTTTTCCCCATTTTCACCGAAATCCTTTTTTGGGAGGTGGGGTATGAAATAAGCAAAAACTATAAAACACATGTTCTACCATCAATCTAAAATATTGTAATTTGATAACTTTTAATGGCTACATAAAATAATGATGTTATAAACCAAGCTTTTGAGACTCAGAGGTCCCTTCTTCAGGCCAGAAATTAAAAAATCTCTATAGAAACATGGATATACACGGGAAAGAACAGAGAGGTGGTGTAATAAATTGCAAAACACCAACAAACAAAGGAAGGGTCTTGTAAAAACAGTCCTTAATTAGTTTATAGATAAGCTGTGTGAAAGTTTGTTAGTTTAGGCTACTTTCACACTCGCGTTTTCTTTTTCCAGTATTGAGTTACGTCATAGGGGCTCTATACCGGAAAAAAACGTTTCCATTTTGTCCCCATTCATTGTTAATGGGGACAAAACTTAACTGAAGACAATGGAATGCTCATAAAAGCATTCCGTTCCGTCTCCAGAACGGAGAGCAAACCGCAACATGCTGCGGTTTTCTCTCCATCCTGGGCATCCGCACCAAGAGGTATCCGTCATGACCCCCAATGCAAGTCAATAGGGATGGATCCGTTTGGTGTGACACACTCAGTAAACGGATCCGTCCTCCATTGACTTTCAATGGAGTTCATGACGGATCCATCCACAGCACACCACACATGACAGACACATACACACAGACATACACACAGACATACACATACACAGACATACTTACATGCTCCCAGCAGCTCCGCACATCACAGGAGGAGGACTGCGCGCACATGGGAAGATTCTCCCTCCAGCAGAGGGCGCTGTGGGGAATCTTCCTATGTGCGTGCCGTCCTCCTCCTCCGGAGCTGCTGGGAGCATGTAAGTATATCTGTGTATGTGTGTCTGTGTGTATGACTATGTGTATGTCTATGTGTGTGTGTATGTGACACGTGTGGGGCCGGAGCGCTGCTCCAGTCCCTCACGTGTACTTGCGGCAGCAAGGATCTGGTTGCACCCTTCACCCGCCGGATCCGTGCTGCCGCTAATGTGAAAGTGGCCTTAGAGAGGAGATAACCCCACTTTTTCCTCAGATGTTATAGCAGGCCATAAAACCTTGACACAAATTCAGTCTTGTGTTAAATGTATCAAGGACAGTGATATATTTGTGTTCCCAAAGTCATCTATCCCTTTGGGATTTGAAATGACCCTTTAATATTAATACATGGTGGTCTGTAATGCTATAGCCAGGATCACCAAAATGTTTAGTAACAGTGAAAGTTGTCTTTTTTTCCTTTATGGAATGACGGTAAGAACTTATCCTTGCCCATAGTGTCTACCCTGTTTCTCCCACATAAAGACATTTAGTGCACATAATGAGGTTCACCACATTAGATGTAGAACACATGAATGGTCCAGTGATCTTATAGTCCTGGTGGGTGTTGGGGGAAATGTATCCTTTCTGTGGTCACTATGTACGAATCGGTTTTGCAGCTCCTCAGATTGCAGGGAAAAGTTTCTTTCTGTATATTGGAGTGAACTCCTGATCATCAGATTTCTTAAATTCTGAGGTTGTCTGAAGGATGGCATGGCGGGGTCTGGGAATATTGTCCTGAGACAGTCATCTTTGAGTGGAGTATTGTGTAGTTTTCTTGAGGTTTTTCTTAGTACCTCTAGTTGTAGTTGGTAGGTCACCACTAGAGGTACATGGTCATTGCTTTCTTTTTCTTAATATTCAAGGAGTTGATTTCTGGGGATCCTGGTGGCTTTGTTGATTTGTTATAGGATAGTATCCCTGCTGGCCAAAGTGTTCATCCCTCTTTGTTGGACTGGAGCATATATGATTGTATCTGATGGCCTGAATGTAGACAAGGAATGTTTTAATGTGCTTGGGATGGAAGCTGTCCCATCTCAGGTATGTAGGGAGATCAATTGGTTTCCGATATAGGGATGTCTGTATTAAGTTGTTCTGAATACTTATTGTAGTGTCCATAAAGCTGATTTCAATATGTGAGTAATGTAATGGTAGTTGTTCTTCAGAGTTGGTCCAGAAAATTAGTCATCAATGTAAAGAAAATAGGGTTTTGCAAAGCAGAAAGCCTACCAATCGCCTTCTAGCTTAGCCATTCTGTGGCACCATTTAACTGCCCATAGTGTTTCCCATGCGCTGTGGGTATATATTCTCACCAAACTGGAAATAGTTGTGTTAAAATTGTGTTAAAATGAACTTGGTGAATTTTAGTACCAACCCAGAAGAATTATTTGCAGCCTCAAGAAACATCTAGCAGGTGGTGAGGCCATTGTTGCGTGGGATGTTAGAATATAATGATTATACATCCATAATGACTAGGATGGCACCATTAGGGAGGGGACTTATGATTGATAGTTTTTTCAGTAGGTCGGTGGTGTCTTGGATATTTCTGGTGGTATCTTACTAGTGATTTAAGGATTCCCTCAACCCAGCCTAAAATTTTTTCAGTGAAGGTTCCCACACCAGAGATGATGGACCTCCCTGTCTTATCAGGCTTATGTATCTTAGGAAGCAAATAGAATATTCTGATTCTGTGATTGTCCAGTATTAGATTTAGAAGCTTTGTAGATTGTGCTGGTAGACTTTTGATGATTTTTCTTAACTCCCTTATATATTTCTGAGTTGGGTCCCCATCCAGTTTGGTGTAGTATTTTGTGTTGGTTAAGTGTCTATGTGCTTCCTTCATGTAATCTGTTGTATTCATGAGGGCTAATGCACCCCTTTTATCTGCAGTCTTAATGATCTCCTTGTTGTTATTCAGGGACTGAATGGCCTTTCTTTCTTGGTCACTAATTTTAAAGGTTTCCTTTCTCTGTATTTCCAGTAGATTGTACCACCCTTCTAAAAGAGTCAATATACTGGTCCAAAGTGGTGCTGTGGCCAGGTGAGGCTGTCCAGTCAGACTTCTTCCAGTCCTCCCATTCTCCCCTGTATCTGCTCGCCTGAAAGATGTGTCTCCTCTTTGTCATGGAAGTATTCCTTCAGTCTCAGTTCTCTAAAATATTCTTCCATGTCACTGCACAGTTCTGTTTTATCCAGTAGTTTGGTGGGGAAAAAATGTAAGTCCCCTAGAGAATACACTCAGTTCTATAGTTATGAGTTTGTGTATTTATAGATTTATAACACAGTTGACTTTACCTGTGTCTTGTTGGGAGTTCTGCTGCATACTGTCAGATTAGTAATAGTTCCCATATCTCAATGATCTAAATATAGAGGAATGCACACTGCCAACTATGAAGTTTAACGTTTGCAACCAATCAACCAGTTCAGAAATAATTTACATACGGACATTAAATATCCTGCACTTTTCAATCAAGCCAATACTAGGAGGAGGGGAGCCTATATAAGTCCAAGAGGAAAGGAGATGTGTCATCCCTGATGAAGGAATACGCTTTATTCCGAAACTAGTCGGATCAATCTTGGCCCCTACAGGCACCCGTACTCAACGTGTGACATCACACTGAAGTTTTTCCTAGACAACAGCCGTCAGAGTTTCCCACGCGCACGATTGCTTCCGGCCGGAGCAGCGGGCCTACCGTGGATGCACTCAAGAAGAGGAACGCAGGAACAACACATTTTTTCAAAAAATCTAGGACTCCGTCATGTTTTCCTGATTTGGAGATTACAAACAGGTACACTGTATGTTTACGGCTAATTCTTGATCAGAATACAGTAAATGACATTGCAGTTTACTCCTCACGGTGCTATACATTACCAGCCTTACGTTTGCTTTTTTGCCTAAGGCAGAGGTGTTGAATTTGGAATTTAATTGCCTTTTTACCAGCGCAGATACCTTCTACTTATATACTCTATATCATTTAAAATAACTATTTGCGGCGTTATTCGCCATCCAAACAGAAAAGTATGATATTGTGCTAACGTAGTCAGTGAAGTTGAATTGCCAAAAAACTGTGAATCTGTGTTTGAGAGGTTTGTTCATTTAAAATAAATATTTGCGGCATTATTCGCCATCCAAACAGAAAAGCGTAATATAGTGCTAACGTAGTCAGTGAAGTTGACTTGCGAAAAAAACTGTGAAGTTGTGTTTGTGGGGTTTTTAGTTTTAAATAACTATTTGCGGCGATATTCGCCATCAAAACAGAAAAGCGTGATATTGTGCTAACGTAGTCAGTGAAGTTGAATTGCCAAAAAAACTGTGAATCCGTGTTTGTGGGTTTTTTTCATTTAAAATAACTACTTATGGCGTTATTCGCCATCCAAACAGAAAAGTGTGATATTGTGCTAACGTAGTCAGTAAAGTTGAATTGCCGAAAAAACAGTGAATTCGTGTTTGTGGGGTTGTTAGTTTTAAATAACTATTTGCGGCGTTATTCGCCATCCAAGCAGAAAAGAGTGATATTGTGCTAACGTAGTCAGTAAAGTTGACTTGCCAAAAAAAACTGTAAATCAGTGTTTGTGGGGTTTTTATTTTTAATAACTATTTGCGGCGTTATTCGCCATTCAAACAGAAAAGCGTTATATTGTGCTAACGTAGTCAGTGAAGTTGACTTGCGAAAAAAACTGTGAATCCGTGTTTGTGGGTTTGTTGTTTTAAAATAACTATTTGCGGCGTTATTCGTCATTCAAACAGAAAAGTGTTATATTGTGCTAACGTAGTCAGTGAAGTTGATTTGCGAAAAAAACTGTGAATCCGTGTTTGTGGGTTTGTTGTTTTAAAATAACTATTTGCGGCGTTATTCGCCATCCAAACAGAAAAGTGTGATATTGTGCTAACATAGTCAGTGAAGTTGAATTGCCAAAAAACGGTGAATCTGTGTTTGGGGGTTTGTTCATTTAAAATAACTATTTACGGCGTTATTCGCCATCCAATTAGAAAAGCGTGATATTGTGGTAACGTAGTCAGTGAAGTTGAATTGCCAAAAAAAAAAGTGAATTCGTGTTTGTGGGGTTGTTCATTTTAAATTACTATTTGCAGCGTTAGTCGCCATAGAAAAAGAAAATCATCATATAGTGTTTAGTGCTGTGCAATAACCCATTGTACTGCAGTTCAGCAACCCATTGTTAACCCACTCTGTGGGTGACGGTATTTCTTAAAGAAATAGTTAAGCAGTTGTACAAGGCAGTGAGCGCATATTTGTTGGGGGGATTCTTAATTTCCTTTAATTTTAAATTTTTTATCAAACAGTATGTCAGACATAGGGGGTGACAGGCCCATCACAGGGGAGGGGCAGTAGCACAAATGTTTCTGGAATAGGAACAGGTCTCAGCAGAGCAAGGGGAAGTGGCATTAGGGGTCACTCGGCGAGGCCACTGCTAGCGGTGTCATCTAGTGGTCGTGTGTTGACCACCAACCCAGCGGTTTTTGAATGGTTGACTCGGTCATCCACTTCCTCCCAGATGACATCGGACACCCCCAGCCAAGAGTCGGTGGGTTCGTCAGACACAACCCTTAGTTGGCATGGGCCCTGAGCAGCTCCAGTGCCCTCACCTGTCCTCAACCTGCCTCTGTCCTTTTCAGTTCCCTCAGCCAGAGAAGTACTATATGTTATGTGCTCTGAGCCACTATACAGCGAGGACGAACTACTTGAGGACAGTCAGCAGCTACTTGGAAGCCAAGAGGTGGGGCAGAAATCCGCTCCTTCCATTAGGCGGTCAAGTACTAATGAGTAAAGTGTAGTGGGAGGTGATATTGAGAGCGGTCAGGCTTTGCACACCGAGACAGCTGAGGACGACATTAGCGACGTGCAAACTGTAGTTGATGATGATGTAGCTGATCGCACTTGGGAGCCAGGTGAAGCAAGAGCTTCATCATCATTATCATCATCTGCAGACAAGAGTGACAGCTTGTGCATCAGGCAGCGGTGCAGGCAGCAAGTCGGTAGTGTGGCCGTTAGTCAGTGGAGTGGAAGCAGTGCGTGGTCGGGAGCCAAACGGACATGGGTTAGACCACACTCTTCTCAGGTGCTTTCCAGCCTTGAAAAGAGTGGCGCAGGGGCTCAGCCAAGCAGCGGAGGCACCACTCAGTCAGTGCGGAGTGTTGGTGGTAAAATCGCCTACTCGGCAGTGTGACATTTTTTTGTTAAGACGCCTGAGGAGGTGAGCATGGCTATATGTAGAATCTGTGGTCAGAAGGTGAAGCGTGACCAGGGTGCTAATGTTGGCACCACGGCCCTGCGCCAACATATGCAGCGTCACCACAAAGTGGCCTGGGAGAACCGTGGCTCAGATGTGGCGGTCCAGTCAGCAGCAGCAGCAACAGCAGCAGCATCACCCAGTGGCACACATCCCATTTCAGGCAGTCAAGGCTCCAGCACCTCTGCTGAAGGGAGCTGTCTCTCATTATCTACCGCTCCAGATGCTCCTGCTCCTCCTCCTCTTATTCCTCGCCACTCATTACGGCAGCAGTTGTTCTCCGAGGCGATTGCAAAGAGACAGCAAAACGCGTCCAGCCATTCTACAGCGCAAAAGCTGACCGTGCTCCTGTCCAAGTTGCTCGTGCTGCAGTACCTCCCTTTCAAACTGGTGGACTCTGCACCGTTCAGAGAACTGATGGCTTGTGCCGAGCCGAGGTGGAGAGTCCCAAGCCGTCATTTCTTTGCCAAAAAGTCAGTCCCTGCCCTGCACAAATATGTAGAAGAGAAGGTGGTCCAGTCCTTGAGCCTGTCCATGTGCCACTCTGAGGCCTACTCATGCTGCTGCCGCCGCCTCCGCGCACTGTGTCCTAGCTGCACCTACCTCCAAATGATGTAATTGTGCCACTCTGTGGCCTACTCATGCTGCTGCAGCCTCCAAACGCTGTGTCCTAGCTGCCGCTACCTCCAAATTATGTAATTGTGCCACTCTGTGGCTTACTCATGCTGCTGCCGCCGCCTCCACATGCCGTGTCCTATCTGCTGCTACCTCCAAATTATGCAATTGTGCGACGCTGTGGCTTACTCATTCTGCTGCCGCTACCACACACTGTGTCCTAGCTGCTGATTCCTTCAAATTATGTGATTGTGCCACTCTGTGGCCTACTCATTCTGCTGCCGCTGCCTCCACACGCTGTGTCCTAGCTGCCGCTACATCCAAATTATGTGATTGTGCCACTCTGTTGCCTACTCACGCTGCTGCCGCCTCCACACGCTATGTCCTAGCTGCCGCTACCTCCAAATTATGTGATTGTGCCACTCTGTGGTATGCTGCTGCTACTGCTGCCGCCTCCACACGCTGTGTCCTAGCTGCCACTACCTCCAAATTATGTAATTGTGCCACTCTGTGACCTACTCATGCTGCTGCCGCTGCCTCCACGCGCTGTGTCCCAGCTGCCGCTACCTCCAAATTATGTAATTGTGCCACTCTGTGGCCTACTTATGCTGCTGCTGCCTCAACATGCTATGTCCTATCTGCCGCTACCTCCAAATTATGTGATTGTGCCACTCTGTGGCCTACTCATGCTGCTGCCGCCTCCACACGCTGTGTCCTAGCTGCCGCTATCTCCAAATTATGTAATTGTGCCACTCTACAGTATGCTGCTGCTGCTGCCGCCTCGACGCACTGTATATTACCTGCCGCTAACTCCAAATTATGTAATTGTGCCACTCTGTGGCCTACTCATGCTGCTTCCGCTTCCACACGCTGTGTCCTAGCTGCCGCTACCTTAAAATTATGTGATTGTGCCATTCTGTGGCCTACTCATGCTGCTGCTGCCGCCTCCACACGCTGTGTCCTAGCTGCCACAACATCCAAATTATGTAATTGTGCCACTCTGTTGTCTACTCATGCTGCTGCCACCGCCACCACACGCTGTGTTCTAGCTGCCACTACCTCAAAATTATGTAATTGTGCCACTCTGTTGCCTACTCATGCTGCTTCCGCCTCTACACGATGTGTCCTGGCTGCCGCTACCTCCAAATTATGTGATTGTGCCACTCTGTGGCCTACTCATGCTGCTGCTGCCGCTTCCACACGCTGTGTCCTAGCTGCCGCTACATCCAAATTATGTAATTGTGCCACTCTGTGGCTTACTCATGCTGCTGCCGCCGCCTCCACATGCCGTGTCCTATCTGCTGCTACCTCCAAATTATGCAATTGTGCCACGCTGTGGCCTACTCATGCTGCTGCCGCTACCACACGCTGTGTCCTAGCTGCCGCTTCCTTCAAATTATGTGATTGTGCAACTCTATGGCCTACTCATTCTGCTGCCACTGCTTCCACACGCTGTGTCCTAGCTGCCGCTACATCCAAATTATGTAATTGTGCCACTCTGTAGCCTACTCATGCTGCTGCTACCCTTCCATACGCTTTGTCCTAGCTGCCGCTACCTCAAAATTATGTAATTGTGCCACTCTGTAGCCTACTCATGCTGCTGCCGCCTCCACACGCTGTGTACTATCTACCGCTACCTAAAATTATGTAATTGTGCCCCTCTGTGGCCTACTAATGCTATTGCCGCTGCCTCCACGCGCTGTGTCCTAGCTGCCGCTACCTCCAAATTGTGTAATTGTGCACCCTGAGGTATGCTGCTGCTGCTGCCGCCGCCTCCACACGCTGTGTCCCTAGCTGCCACTACCTCCAAATTATGTAATTGTGCCACTCTACGGGTATGCTGCTGCAACTGCCATCTCCACACGCTGTGTCCTAGCTGCCGCTACCTCCAAATTATATAATTGTGCACTCTGTTGCCTACTCATCCTGCTGCCGCTCTCCACGCTGTCCTAGCTGCTGCTACCTCCAAATTATGTGGTTGTGCCACTCTGTGGCCTACTCATGCTGCTGCGGCTTCCACACGCTGTGTCCTAGCTGCCGCTACCCTCCAAATTATGTGATTGTGCCACTCTGTGGCCTACTCATGCTGCCTCCGCCTCCACACGC
>ONZH01007888.1:0-106973 GCA_900303285.1 Rhinella marina | reverse complement strand
AGCAGCCAGGTGTCCGTTGCGGCGCGTCTCTGAGCTCATCCATCCGTGACCTGACCCGCCACCAGTGCTTGCTCTTTCAACGCTCCACTGATCACAGGAGGTTGCCGTACCTCAGAGGCTCGGCTCACGTCACATGCCAACGGCAGCACGCAGGAGCGTGCCACACCTATTGGAGTAAAGGGAGGAAGAAGACAGGAGGACCCGCTTAACCAATGGGGCAGGTTAGTTTCCGACCACAGCATAGCGGTAGCGCAGTGCCCAGCCCTTGTAATACATAACCCCAGCAGCAGGGGTGGGATTCAAATTTTTAAGAACAGGTTCCCTACTCAACGGCGGACGTGCGGCGTCACGACAAGTGTTTACATATACATGCCCCATATACATGGTACACATACATAAATACTCCATATATACACATACCACAAAACTTTTAAAAAGCCTAAGAAGCTAAACTACCAGCACTGCGAGTTTTTCTAAAGCACTGGCCCACACTGCTAAATACAAGACATACAAGCAGCAGAACCAAGACGAATCATAAATACAGCACCAGAACCAAATTCTCTACATAAATACAGCACCAGAACCAAGTTCTCTACATAAATACAGCACCAGAACCAAATTCTCTACATAAATACAACACCAGAACCAAGTTCTCTACATAAATACAGCACCAGAACCAAGTTCTCTACATAAATACAGCACCAGAACCAAGTTCTCTACATAAATACAGCACCAGAACCAAGTTCTCTACATAAATACAGCACCAGAAACCAAGTCTACATAATACAGCACCAGAACCAAAGTTCTCTACATAAATACAGCACCAGAACCAAGTTCTCTACATAAATACAGCACCAGAACCAACATAATAAAACACCAGAACCAAGTTCTCTACATAAATACAGCACCAGAACCAAGTTCTCTACATAAATACAGCACCAGAACCAAGTTCTCTACATAAATACAGCACCAGAACCAAGTTCTCTACATAAATACAGCACCAGAACCAAGTTCTCTACATAAATACAGCACCAGAACCAAGTTCTCTACATAAAATACAGCACCAGAACCAAGTTCTCTACATAAAATACAGCACCAGAACCAAGTTCTCTACATAAATACAGCACCAGAACCAAGTTCTCTACATAAATACAGCACCAGAACCAAGTTCTCTACATAAATACAGCACCAGAACCAAGTTCTCTACATAAATACAGCACCAGAACCAAGTTCTCTACATAAATACAGCACCAGAACCAAGTTCTCTACATAAATACAGCACCAGAACCAAGTTCTCTACATAAATACAAGCACCAGAACCAAGTTCTCTACATAAATACAGCACCAGAACCAAGTTCTCTACATAATACAGCACCAGAACCAAGTTCTCTACATAAATACAGCACCAGAACCAAGTTCTCTACATAAATACAGCACCAGAAACAAGTTCTCTACATAAATACAGCACCAGAACCAAGTTCTCTACATAAATACAGCACCAGAACCAAGTTCTCTCTACATAAATACAGCACCAGAACCAAAATTCTCTACATAAATACAACACCAGAACCAAGTTCTCTACATAAATACAGCACCAGAACCAAGTTCTCTACATAAATACAGCACCAGAACCAAGTTCTCTACATAAATACAGCACCAGAACCAAGTTCTCTACATAAATACAGCACCAGAACCAAGTTCTCTACATAAATACAGCACCAGAACCAAGTTCTCTACATAAATACAGCACCAGAAACCAAGTTCTCTACATAAATACAGCACCAGAACCAAATTCTCTACATAAATACAGCACCAGAACCAAGTTCTCATACATAAATACAGCACCAGAACAAGTTCTCTACATAAATACAACACCAGAACCAAGTTCTCTACATAAATACAGCACCAGAACCAAGTTCTCTACATAAATACAGCACCAGAACCAATTCTCTACATAAATACAGCACCAGAACCAAGTTCTCTACATAATACAGCACCAGAACCAAGTTCTCTACATAAATACAGCACCAGAACCAAGTTCTCTACATAAATACAGCACCAGAACCAAGTTCTCTACATAAATACAGCACCAGAACCAAGTTCTCTACATAAATACAGCACCAGAACCAAGTTCTCTACATAAATACAGCACCAGAACAAGTTCTCTACATAAATACAGCACCAGAACCAAATTCTCTACATAAATACAGCACCAGAACCAAGTTCTCTACTTAAATACAGCACCAGAACCAAAATCTCTACATAAATACAACACCAGAACCAAGTTCTCTACATAAATACAGCACCAGAACCAAGTTCTCTACATAAATACAGCACCAGAACCAAGTTCTCTACATAAATAAACACCAGAACCAAGTTCTCTACATAATACAACACCAGAACCAAGTTCTCTACATAAATACAGCACCAGAACCAAGTTCCCTACATAAATACAGCACCAGACCAAGTTCTCTACATAAATACAGCACCAGAACCAAGTTCTCTACATAAATACAACACCAGAACCAAGTTCTCTACATAAATACAGCACCAGAACCAAGTTCTCTACATAAATACAGCACCAGAACCAAGTTCTCTACATAAATACAGCACCAGAACCAAGTTCTCTACATAAATACAGCACCAGAAACAAGTTCTCTACATAAATACAGCACCAGAACCAAATTCTCTACATAAATACAGCACCAGAACCAAGTTCTCTACTTAAATACAGCACCAGAACCAAAATCTCTACATAAATACAACACCAGAACCAAGTTCTCTACATAAATACAGCACTCAAATTTTTAAGAACAGGTTCCCTACTCAACGGCGGACGTGCGGCGTCACGACAAGTGTTTACATATACATGCCCCATATACATGGTACACATACATAAATACTCCATATATACACATACCACAAAACTTTTAAAAAGCCTAAGAAGCTAAACTACCAGCACTGCGAGTTTTTCTAAAGCACTGGCCCACACTGCTAAATACAGCACCAGAACCAAGTTCTCTACATAAATACAGCACCAGAACCAAGTTCTCTACATAAATACAGCACCAGAACCAAGTTCTCTACATAAATACAGTATCAGAACCAAGTTCTCTACATAAATACAGCACCAGAACCAAGTTCTCTACATAAATACAGCACTAGAACCAAGTTCTCTACATAAATACAGCACCAGAACCAAATTCTCTACATAAATACAGCACCAGAACCAAGTTCTCTAAATAAATACAGCACCAGAACCAAGTTCTCTACATAAATACAGCACCAGAACCAAGTTCTATACATAAATACAGCACCAGAACCTAGTTCTCTACATAAATACAGCACCAGAACCAAGCTCTCTACATTAATATAGCACCAGAACCAAGCTCTCTACATAAATACATTATCAGATTTTAAAAGTTCGGCGATCATGGACAGATTGACTAATACACTGTAACAAAAAAGGCATTTATTTACATGCCACTAGGCACTAACGCAAAGCTAGAGACTTCACTTACTACTGTTTATGCACACAATAAATCAATCTTGTTGAACCAGACCAGTCCAGACACCGGACAGACAGCCATGGTCCTGGATAGTCTAAAGAAGCAGCCAGGTGTCCGTTGCCGGAGTGTCTCTGAGCTCATCCGTCCGTGACCTGACCTGCTACCAGTGCTTGCTCTTCAACGCTCCATTGATCACAGGAGGTTGCCGTACCTCAGAGGCTCGGCTCACGTCACATGCCAACGGTAGCACGCAGGAGCATGCACACCTATTGGAGTAAAGGGAGGAAGAAGACAGGAGGACCCGCTTAACCAATGGGGCAGGTTAGTTTCCGACCACAGCATAGCGGTAGCGCAGTGCCCAGCCCTTGTAATACATAACCCCAGCAGCAGGGGTGGGATTCAAATTTTTAAGAACAGGTTCCCTACTCAACGGCGGACGTGCGGCGTCACTACACGTGTTTACATATTCATGCCCCATATACATGGTACACATACATAAATACTCCATATATACACATACCACAAAACTTTTAAAAAGCCTAAGAAGCTAAACTACCAGCGCTGTGAGTTTTTGTAAAGCACTGGCCCACACCGTTAAATACAGCATCCAGAACCAAATTCTCTACATAAATACAGCACCAGAACCAAGTTCTCTACATAAATACAGCACCAGAACCAAGTTCTCTACATAAATACAGTATCAGAACCAAGTTCTCTACATAAATACAGCACCAGAACCAAGTTCTCTACATAAATACAGCACTAGAACCAAGTTCTCTACATAAATACAGCACCAGAACCAAGTTCTCTACATAAATACAGCACCAGAACCAAATTCTCTACATAAATACAGCGCCAGAACCAAGTTCTCTACATAAATACAGCGCCAGAACCAAATTCTCTACATAAATACAACACCAGAACCAAGTTCTCTACATAAATACAGCACCAGAACCAAGTTCTCTACATAAATACAGCACCAGAACCAAGTTCTCTACATAAATACAGCGCCAGAACCAAATTCTCTACATAAATACAACACCAGAACCAAGTTCTCTACATAAATACAGCACCAGAACCAAGTTCTCTACATAAATACAGCACCAGAACCAGTTCTCTACATAAATACAGCACCAGAACCAAGTTCTCTACATAAATACAGCACCAGAACCAAGTTCTCTACATAAATACAGCACCAGAACCAAATTCTCTACATAAATACAGCACCAGAACCAAGTTCTCTACATAAATACAGCACCAGAACCAAATTCTCTACATAAATAAAACACCAGAACCAAGTTCTCTACATAAATACAGCACCAGAACCAAGTTCTCTACATAAATACAACACCAGAACCAAGTTCTCTACATAAATACAGCACCAGAACCAAGTTCTCTACATAAATACAACACCAGAACCAAGTTCTCTACATAAATACAGCACCAGAACCAAGTTCTCTACATAAATACAGCACCAGAACCTAGTTCTCTACATAAATACAGCACCAGAACCAAGCTCTCTACATAAATACAGCACCAGAACCGAGCTCTCTACATAAATACATTATCAGATTTTAAAAGTTCAGTATAGATACTATCTGAGTAGTCAGGTCAGCCGTCGCCACACAACACTACGACACTCATCATACACAGTCAGTAGCAGAATAATTATTTCCATTTAGTGACTTACAGATGACATCTCCTCCTGAGTTCCTCTCCATCTGGCTCAGACCACCATAATGATATCTTCTGTCCACAATTCAGCTCTGCAGATTTTGCCGAGAAGATCTCAGCTTCACGGTTTACCAACAAATTGGCATCCTGCAGACTGACACAGACTCATCTCAGTGCCACATGCTGTGCCCTGAATATAACAGCAGCATTAGTGCTACACACAGAGCCCCCAATAGTAGTGCCACACACTCTGTGCCCTCTGTATATAGTGCCACATACTCTGTGCCCTCTGTATACAGTGCCATATGCCCTCTGTATATAGTGCCACGTGCTCTGTGCATAGTGCTACATGCTCTGTGCCCTCTGTTTATAGTGCCACACACAATGCCCCTAATGCTAGTGCCACATGCTTGGTGCCCCTTATAAAAAGTGCCTCTTATATGTGCCCCTTTGTGTATAGTGCCCCTTCAGTGTGCCCCCTTTATGTATAGTGCCTCTGAGTGCCCCCTCAATACAGCGTACACACGCTGTATTATAATACTCGGTAAAAGCTAGAATGCAGTGGGTGAGACGTCACTGGCTGACGGTCACATGACAAGCTAGATGCAGTGGGTATATATAATATATACAGCAGTGTATATACTATATATCTGTACACACTGCATCTATTATATATGTACAGCTGGTATAACCTGGGTATCTCCGGTATATAATTATATATGTACAGCTGGTATAAGTTATACATCTTCTTGTATACAGTGATATGGAGCATGCTGGTATAACCTGGGTATCTCCTGTATATAATTATATATGTACAGCTGGTATAACCTGGGTATCTCCTGTATATAATTATATATATGTACCGCTGGTATAAGTTATACATCTTCTTGTATATAGTGATATGGACCATGCTGGTATAACCTGGGTATCTCCGGTATATAATTATATATATACAGCTGGTATAAGTTATACATCTTCTTGTATATAGTGATATGGATCATGCTGGTATAACCTGGGTATCTTCGGTATATAATTATATATGTACAGCTGGTATAAGTTATACATCTTCTTGTATATAGTGATATGGAGCATGCTGGTATAACCTGGGTATCTCCGGTATATAATTATATATATACAGCTGGTATAAGTTATACATCTTCTTGTATATAGTAATATGGATCATGCTGGTATAACCTGGGTATCTCCGGTATATAATTATATAAGTACAGCTGGTATAAGTTATACATCTTCTTGTATGTAATGATATGGAGCATGCTGGTATGACCTGGGTATCTCCTATATATAATTATATATGTACAGCTGGTATAAGTTAAACATCTTCTTGTATATAGTGATATGTACCATGCTGGTATAACCTGGGCATCTCCTGTATATAATTATATGTGAACAGCTGGTATAAGTTATACATCTTCTTGTATCTTATGGACCATGCTGTCATAACCTGGGCAAGTGGGCAATTCTCCTGTATAATACAGGCGATATCTGGGTTAAAGCAGCAGCATGGTCCTCTATGATGGTGCCCAAGTCCCAGGACAGGTTATACATCCCCCCCGATCCTTGCATTGCAATTTGCAGCAAAAGGACATATCAGACTGGGCTGGGCTGGCTGGGGCAAGTTGGGCAACTTACTTAGTTGATTGGACCGTGTTGCTGGGCTGGTGGCGCTGCGCCTGCCACTTTAAGATGGCGCCGCCTCAGTCCTCATCTAGCCCTTGCGCTTCTGCTGCGTTCTGCTCATCCTCCTCTGCTGGTGGCGGTGGGAAAGAGGAGACAGCTGAAGCGCGGCAATCAAGGAGGTAGGCCACACGGCACCCGCTGAGCCGCGGACACATGTAGTGGCAGTCACGCGCAATGCAACCTAAGGGGAGAAGACTGTGGGCACTTTTAAAGGGCTGGGCCGCCGGGGGGTGAGTGAGGAGCGAGCATTAAATGAGCAGCTCAGTGGGAGCATAAAATTCCGGCAAAAATAAAAAATGAATGAAAGAAAAAGCCTGCGGCTGAGTGGGCCCCCCGAGGAGCTCGGGGCCCCGGCACTTGCCCGGGTTTGCCGGGTGCTGACGCCAGCCCTGCAGCAGTTCATAGCAGAACATCACAAGACTTTACAATCTGTAATGTTAGTTTTGTGGAAAATTGTTTATGAATTTTTTCCTCCTTATTTTTTTCTGTTTACCAGTATACTATGTGGACTGAAACAGCAATAACAAGTATGCATTCCAAGAGTATCCCTGCTGCCATATCCAGTTTATTACAAGTAGCATGTAATGTGTACTCTGGGTCATGAAATCCACTAAGAACAACAATTATGCTCTACATCAAGTGTCCCTAACCATTTGTAGTTTGAGATCAACATTCAAGTATATCAGGCAGTGCTACATTTAGGAATATTAAAATGTGGAGTCGAGCCATGATAAGCAAGTTTTATAAACTAAGGGTGCAAACATGAACACACCATTAAAGAGGACCTTTCACGGGTCTGGACATTATAATATAACTAGTCGATTCTGTGGGGCATACTTATGGCATATTACAGCACTTACTATTTTCTGTATGCGCTGCTCTGTTCGCCCGCTGTGCCCTCCCGTTGACTTTTCCTGCCTGGTAGGTAAATCCATACCATCAGTACAGGGAGGAGGAGATGGCCCTGTTTCTCAATGGACGTCTCCTTCTCCCTGGCTGTGAGCTGTCTAATCGCAAAGCCAGGGAGAAGGGGTGTAGTTTCTAAAATAGAGTAATTAATGGATGGCTTCTACTATGTAAGCCCCACAAAGTGACTTCTTAACTGAACTGGTCTTTAAAAAAGTGAGTTTTTGAAGTTTTGTTAAAAATTTTAAGAATTGTTTCTAAAATTGTAAGCTTTCTAACATCCTACAAAATAAAATGTCATTTACAAAATGATGAAAACATAAAGTAGACATATGGGAATGTAAAGTAATAACTATAATACTAAAACATATATATATAATGCTAAAACATTGAATCAAATTTATCACAAACATGAAGTACAATGTGTCACGAGAAAACATTCTCAAAATGGCTTGGATAAGTAAAAGCATTCCAGGAATCCCAAGGGCTGGAAAAAAAAAGTTAAAAGAGTATTACCAACTGAAATACTGTATTTATGGCTTATTGTACATACAGTATATACTATAAATGTCTGGCTACACCTCCAGGACTAATGGGCTACACCTCCAGGACTCCATCTAATGGGAGACTACAAGAAAAATATACAAGAGAGCAGCCACAAGATATAGACATACGTCTGTTACCAGATAGTTGGGGGCTGCACAGAATAGTATCGAGGGCCGCATGTGGCCCCGGGCCTCAGGTTGTGCACCCCTGTTCTAGAGGCTCATTTGCATGTCTCAAAACATAATTTTTTTCATCAATGTGGACACATAAAAACATTGGACTAATACAGATGCCTTCAGTTGCCAAGCACACATTCAACAGGATAGCCAGTTTCATAGGTACAAATCTGACAGATGCCCTTTAATTCTTAAAGAACATGTCCACCATTGTCACCATTTAAATATAAAAATGAATTTCACATAGCCCATATTTTGTTGCTACAGCTCTTATGCAGACTATTGCGTCTGTTTCATTGCAGGCTGGAAAGCAAACTGTGCGCAGTCTGATCCTGCAGTCCTATACTACTTTCTTCCATTTGCCCCTACTATGAGTTAGCAAGATGGCCTTTAAATACAAGATATTGTTTAATTGAAACTGTCATATTTTTTTTATTTGCTAGTTTATTAGAGCTAGGCATGTATACCTGAATTATTCAGTCAACGATTGTCAAGACATCTGTAATTACTAGAGATGAGCGAACGTGCTCGAAACGAGCACTGTACCGCTCGGCTCCCCTGCGCTCGCATGGGCGCAGGCAGCCGCTTCCGTCCTCCTCAGGAGGACGGAAGCGGCTGCCTGCGCCCATGCGAGCGCAGGGGAGCCGAGCGGTACAGTGCTCGTTTCGAGCACGTTCGCTCATCTCTAGTAATTACCTTATAATAACAGCTTTCATTAATGTCCCCTGTCCCTTTCCATGGGTCACTTAAAACAGCATTGCTATGTCTTTTCTGTCTCCAACGCGGTCCTCCACACTGCATGCCAATGTGTAAATAGTATCAGGCTTCAGAGTAAGGAGGTGCGTCTCTCAGTAACCCAATCTGGCTGGCAGGAAGCTGCTGACTTAAAGGGGTATTCCCATCTCACAAATGTAGTTTGTATAGTTAGATATAGCCATACCAATATTATTACTAATAGAATGTATTTATAGAAAATGTACCGTTTGTATTTCCATTGTCCCACACACATCAGTCAGGCCGTTGCCCCTAGTTATGACCACCGTGGCCATGTAGTAGTGGTGGCTTGCTCATTTTCAAACCCGCTCTGAGGTAACTGCTATATTGTGAATGCACATTGCATGAGCATGCGGAGACACATCTTAGGGTACTTTCACATCTGCATTTTGGATGCTACCAGTCCAAAACACAATGGTCAGGATCCGTCCAAAACGCAACGCAGACTTTATAAACGGATCCTGCTCCATAGAGATGAATTGATCTGGGAACAGGATTCGTTTCTCTGCGTTTTGGAAGCGCAGACAAAAATGCTACAACCCTAAGATGTGTCTCCACATGCTGATGCAATGTGTGTTCACAATACAGCAGTTACCTCAGAGCAGGTTTGAACAGGAGCAAGCCGGCCACCACTATTACATGGCCGCGGTGGCCTTAACTAGGGGCAATGGCCTGACTGATGTGTGTGGGACAATGGATATACAAATAGGCAAATCTTCTAAACGGTATATTTTATATAAATACATTCTATTAGTAATAATATTGGTATGGTTATATCTAACTATACAAACTACATTTGTGAGATGGGAATACCCCTTTAAGCAAGTGTGTATGGGAAGTGACCCCATTGTTATGTGTATTAGGCTTTGTTCAATTCTGCACTAGTGACGTTCACTGTTTTGCTCTGTCATAGGAGCACAACATCAAAAATCACTGTAGAGATGGATCTGGCACATCCGGACTTGGGGCACAATTCAGATTCTTGCTATGCGGCCCAGTGACTTTTATGTACACACCTGGCCCCATTGTTAGACATTTTCTGTGCTGTCCACACGGACATCCTGTCCATAAAATGACAGCTGAGGGAGGGTCATGTGGCCAGATACAGTACTCATCCTCTTCCATTCAAGCACACTGCATTAGCACTAAACCCCCAACATTGCAAGTGCAAATGGCAGGTGCAGTGTGTTGGAACAGAGGCAGCAGGGTTTTTACTAAGACCGGTATGTGAAACGGGAGTCTTTAGTAAATGACCACCATCATTTCCTATTGAAAATCATCAAATACTTTGAAATTGGTATACTCTTTACCCCAGAGCGGATATTAATGCCACATATGTTTTAAGATGGTGATTTTATACATTCGAAGCAGAACTAGAATGATTAATAAGCATGCATTAATTAAATGAGAAGTTGATGTGATTGGAAGCACATTTATCATGTCCACATCTATTTCCTGTGGTTTTGTGAGAAGACCTGCTATGCTCTACAGGCTACACCTTGTTAAGATACAATGCCATGATCTTTTAAATTCCATAAGGAAATGTTAAGTATATTAGCATTCTGTGTAAAAGGAAATGAAAGGATCTCGCAAGCCTCATAGCACCTTCATTAAGCCACTTTACATATTTTCCATATAAATTGCAGTTGTTTTTTTTTCAGCAGCCATTTGTTTATTAGCGCAAAATGTGACATATTTACCTAGTATAATTGCATTGTGGAGAAACATAAAAGTTAATACACACATAAATAACTGAAATGTTTACGCATGAAAGAAGTGTTTTGTATAGTGTAATAGTGTTAGTGTGAAATAATCATTTGTCTAGGACAAATTTCCCCTGATTAACTTAGAGAAAAACATCAGCTCTGATTCCACTTGACACATAGCTATTATTTTCCTGGCAAAGGTTCAGCATCAAAGATAAGGTTTTGAAACTGTTATTTGTAAATTAAATTTATCAGTTGAATTATACTTGCATTATACTTTATGCCGTAGATCTGTTCCATTCCTTGAGCCATATGTTAGTCAGTAGACGTAGGTCTGTTATGTGGTAGATCATGTTGGTAAATCATTGAATAAGTATAAAGAATTTATCCAAGAACAATGACTTATCTGTACACACAAATGTACATGCAAATGTTCCTGTTATTGCAGCTCAGTTGATGTAAAGAGGACCTGTCACCACAAAATGCAATGCACTCTAAATACACCGTGTTATAGAGGAGGAGAATCCAAGCAGAATGATATATAGTTTTATGGGGAAAATATCCTGTAAAACCTCTAATTGTACATTTATATCATTGCTTTTTCAACTTCCTATGAATACCCATCGGTATAAGAGGGAGGAGTTATCCGTGACCAACAGCTATCTCTTATGCTCACTTATGTATACAGTGCTATCACTGATAACCCCTCCCTCATATACCGTTAGGTATTTACAGAAGGTAGAAAAAAAGAGATATAAATGTATAAATCACAGGTTTTACATAATCGATTTCCACAAAACTATATATCATCTATCATCCATAAATATCTACTCAGCTTCTTCTTCTCTATAACATGGTGCTTTCAGATAGCATTGCATTTTATTGTGACAGGTCCTTTTTAAGTTAACTTTATTTTGATGAAACCATCTATGATGGGAGCAGCTCACTGAAAGATCATATTACACATATCAGTAACAGTTATCCTCATCAGTTATCCTATCCTAATCAATATCGGTGGGGGCCTGACACCTGGGACCCCAGCTGATCAGCTATCTGAGAAAGCACCAGTGCTCCTGTGAGTGTGGCGGCCATCTCTCTGCTTAGAGGATAGGTCAGAGGATAGGTCATCAGTAAAAAAAATCTTGGAAAACCCTTTAAATATCTTAGCTCAAGTGCTTTATTCACAACCATACAGTACTTCTCTGTAAAGTTATCCATGGAACATCTATTCTTATGTCTGTATCTTGTGCCATTCCTTTATTATTTGCACTAGAAGTTATGAATGAATTGCTATTTGTCTTCAGTAAGGGAACAGAGAGGAGGTAACCAGTTGGGGGGGTGTCCCTGCACAGTCTGAACATGGCAGCACTGATTGGCTAGAATCAGTCTGTGCAGGTACACACCCCCAACTGGTCACCTCCCCTCTGTTCCTTTACTGAAGACAAATAGCAATTAATTCATAACTTCTAGTGCAAATAATAAAGGAATGGCACAACATACAGACATAAGAATAGATGTTCCAGACTTGTTATTACATGGGGAATGCATGAAGCTATTAAAACATACATGTCAGGAGTGGTGAAAGGTCCTCTTTAAGGTTAGGTATGCGTTAACACTAAAATTATCTGGGCAAAGTAACCTTGACAGAAGTTCAGTTGTAATGTACAAGAGAACCCAGAAGCAAAGAAGGTGATTGTGGTGCATTTCAGGATCATTGCTAACTTCTCAGTGAAATATCTCACAATGTAAACATTTTTGTAGGTTTTATTCATATCTGCAAAATACCTGTTTCCCATTGTGGGCACTTAGATCTTAGAGGGACCCAAGTGTCTATGATCCTGTGATGAAGCCAGAATGGTGAAACCAGTAGGGAGGAAACAAAGGGTACATTTTAATGTGTTATCAAGTTTTGGGCTTGTTCAAGTCAATACATGTGGGCTTATTTTAAAGGGAGTCTGTCACCTCATTTTCACCTATATAACTAACAGGACTGCCCCACAGAAGATTGCATACACATCCCAGACATACCTGTGTGTACTTTGTGTCTGTATTCCATGTCCAGGAAAAGCACTTTTATTCTGCAGGAAAACAGCTCCCAAATGCCCGGCTGAAAGTGAAACTAAAAACAGTTTTCTCTCCTGACTCGATTTCTAACAACTATAACTTCTGATATACTGGATATAATGCTGTGATTTTGGTATCAGTTTAAAGCTTGGAATGTCAGCTATCAAAGAAGGTCAGAACACATACCAAAGGAGTGGCGAGAACATTTGTAACCCTGTAATTTTTTTATACAAAGAGCTATTTAAACATTTTGGACAAGCTCCTCTATTTCCTAAAATAAAAAAATTAATACTCCTTCTACACACCTTAACATCACCTACACTGTGGCGAGCACATTGACATGCAGGTGTATGGCATGTGACTGCTGAAGGCAATCACTGTCCTCAAAAGTAGACCACTACAAATTGTAAAGAAGCAGCAGGAGAACTGGCCCAGCGATGCAGAGAACGTCGCTGATGAAATGGGTGAGTTTTTTTAATTGTAGGCAATTGTAGGCTTGTCTAACATTGTCTAAGGTTTTTAATTATCTTGGACAACCCCTTTAACCAGCCATATTGCCCTATAACAATAATTATAATAAGATAATTCCTCTACAACAATGGTAACTGCAATGCTTCTGCACAAATTGGGTGTCTCATGTTGTCTTCAGAAAATGTATAGAACTGTGCAAAACACTTAGGTCTGGAAAAAGTCCAGCAAAATGAAAACGCTTTTAAAAATGGAAGTATTAATAGTTTATTTTTATCAATTAACAAAATGCAAATTGTATGAACAAAAGAGAAATGTAAATCAAATCAATATTTGGCGTGACCTCCCTTTGCCTTCAAAAGAGCATCAGTTCTTCTAGGAACTCGGCAAGAAGGTTGTTCCAAGCAACTTGGAGAACTAACCACAGATCTTCTGTGGATAAAGGCTTGCTCAAATCCTTTTATCTCTTCATGTAATATCAGACAGACCTGATGATGTTGAGCTCAGGGCTCTGTGGGGACCATATCATCTCTTCCAGGACTCCTAATGCTGAAAGTAGTTTTTAGTAGTTGTCCTGCTACAGAATAAACTTGGAGCCAATCTCATGCCTCCCTGTTGGTATTGCGTGATGCATATGTAACTGCCTATATTTCTCAACATTGAGGACACCATTAATCCTGATCAAATCCTTAACTCCATTTGCTGAAAAGTTGGTGCAGAGCTGAAAGACATATGCCCTTGAAAATCGCAGTCACGGCAGTAAGTGTGGCCTACTGTGCCAATCAACCAGTTTCACGTTAGGCATTATACTGGCAGTCCCCTGGTCTTCAACCTTTAACCCCTATACAGATTTGGCCACCGCTGCAGGGGAGCCACCAGGACGCTACCTCTTGGAATAGTTCTGGTATGGTTGGGTGCTAACTCATTGTAGTTAGAGACATCTGTGCCAAACACAGAGGGATCAGCCAATACATGTAGTCAGGAAACAGGCAGAGGTCAGGTAGGCAGAGTACATGCGATTCCAAGAAACAGCCCAGAGATCAGGGCAGGCAGCTCAGGGTCAGTATCAGGGGGCAGAGAGTCAGGATCCAGGAAACAGGTTGAAGTTGGTACATGGAAAGATAAAAGGATTATAGCTGTTTTTCAGTGCCTATCAAGCAAGTGAAACTAAAAGGAATCTAATGTATTGCTCAAACAAGGAATAAGGGAAAAAAACACAAGTTACTTAGCCCAACCTGATGAGCAACTTAAAACAGTCTTGGAAAAGCTCACAGCAAGGGAAAGTTAACTCTTGTAGTGCTGCAACTGAGGTGTGATACAATGCAAAACAGCTATAATTCAAACGCAGGAAATCTTATCACTTTTTATTTAATTTTTTTGGGGAGAGAAAGTGATGAAAAAACAGCAAATCGGCCATTTTTATTTGTTTTTCCATTATGCCATTCACCATATAGGATACATTTTTTATATTTTAATAGTATGGGCATTTTCGCATGCGGTGATGCCCATGATGTTAGTTTTAAAAATAGTTTATTTATTTTGATTTTGGGGAAAAGGGGGTGATTTTAATTTTTGCCTGCTAAGTCGAATGTCGAGAAGGGGTTAAAGGGATTCTGTTAGCATGATCAGTGCTATTAAACTAGGAATACTGTCTGGTAGGGTTGATCATGCTGATGAAAACAATACTTTTATATTGTTTGAATATTAAACAGCTGCAGAGATATCTGAATTTTTATGTATATGCAAATTAGCAAGTTGGGGCTGAGTCCTTGGCACACTGCTTTTGTAATGCCCTTGTGCTCTGTATACTTCACTTTCCCCTTGATTGACAGGGCTAGACATCAGCATGTTAAGGGCAAAGCTGCAGATGCAATCATACATCTCAAATATGTGGCACTCAGCTCTTGCTTAAAGGCTAGGTACAACTTTTGGGGCAATTTTTTATTATGACATTTTACTTATTTTGAACTAAAAATCATTTTTTTTCAATAGCTGATTATTAAAAATTTTGATACCCTTTCTCTATATAGCCTTGAGATTCTCTTGTAGCAGGCTGTATATTTTTACCGTTTCCCGTCAGACAGCTCAGCTGACAACTGCTTGTCTCTAATCTCTAACCTTCCAAACACTCATTTAAGCTCAATTCTTATCCTATTGATAAGAATGTGGCTTAAATAAGTGTAAACACTTTTAGTAATTTATAGATAAGGTTAATTAGATGACCCCCACAAAGTGAAAGTATGATTTACATAATGAATGAAGACCAATTGAAAAAATGATTTTTAGCATAAAATGAGCTAAATGCAGTCATAAAAAATGCTTCTGAAGGTGTATATAGTCTTTAAAAATTGCCTTCAAACTGAGATGGGATCTCCAACTTGGTATGAAGAGTATTATGTGTAAGCATCAGGAAAGAAGTAAATTTCATCCTAGAGCTGTGTCATAGCATTATATCATATACACTACTTACAGTCTAGCAAGTACTGCATTACTTTCATCAGGTCATTTTGAAATACGCATAAGAATTTAATTTCTATCGATGTCATGATACTAGTGGAATACTGCTGGAATCCAATGGCAGGAACAAGGCCTAAACACAGGAGGCACAGGAGTCTTGAACAGGAGGTAGCAGGAAGGCAGATGAGGCAGGGATCCAGATGAGATGTCAGGAGGAAAACCAGCAAGCGGTCAGCAGGTGTCCAGGAGTTGCAATATAAACCGCAAGGAGGAGGAACAAACCAGAGAGAGAGTTCTAGGTGAGAGGACTGCACAAGCAGGAGCTAAAATACAATACACAAGCAATGAGTAACAGGCTTGAGAGGTTTATATATGAAACAGGAAGTAAGATGGAACTCAGCTGAGACACAATCCACCATTTTAAGTGAGGGAAAACTTAAGGGCAAGACAGTCTGAACTAAGCAGACATAGCAGGATGAATCCTGACAATCGACTTTTGTTATGAGTTAAATGAGGGAGAACAATTTTTTTTGTAAATCTCCACTGGGATTCAAACCTGAAACCTGTGTTGTGCCTAAGAAGACACCAAAAATATGTATTAGCTTTCTAAGCATAGAAAACCACTTGTCTTCACTTAATAAGGCTATAGCTTGAAGGTAAGTGATCAAGCTTCCCTGTAGAGGTTTCTAGTTCATTTGAATAAAATAAAAAATAAACTAATAACACTTCTGTTTTTGAAAGCATTCTTTCTTTGCAGTTTTATGCAGTATTTTACAATACTGTATATTTCCTGTATAACACAAAAACATTAAAGGGGTTAAAGTATGAAAATACTTTAATATTTATTTATTATAAATATATTCCCAAATACCTTTCATTAGTTATAATGGCTCGTTTAGTCTAGGGAGCAATCATTGGGAGAAATAAAATGGTGGCTGTCTTATTACTACACACAAAACCTGTCCTAATAACACAGCAGGACAAGTTACTTCACAACACTGAGGTAAAGAGCTGCCTTATCCTCCCCTCCTATTTGTCAGGGACTATAATTAGAGATGAGCAAAGTTTTGAAAAATTTGATTTGGCAGCTTCAGCGAAATTCAACAAGAAATATGATTCGTTATAAATTAATTCATCATGAATCACTACAAATCAGGTATATCCATGTCAATCTGCCTAAATGCAGTGTTTTCAAATCCGACATAAAAGCGGATATAAGACATAATTGAAGCAAACGGATGTCAATACAATGACATCCAACCTCCTTTGAAGTATAGCTTAAATTAAATGGAAATGTTAAAGAACAGGCAGGTGGATCCATTAACAGAAGGCTGAAAACCATTGATGGTGTGAACAGGGCTGGATTAAGGTTGGTGGAGGCCCCGGGCGACAAGACGTTTCTGGCCCAAAGCCCCGCCCACCACCATATTTATTCCCCTTTTAAATCTCCCTTTGCTCACAAACCTTAGCTCAAGGAGACGTTATACTGTATGGGAGCAGCCACAAGGAGATGTTATACTGTATGGGGGCAGCCACAAGGAGATGTTATAAGGTATGAGGGCCACAAGGAGATGTCATATACTGTACGGTGCAAGTTCTCTACATAAATACAACACCAGAACCACGTTCTCTACATAAATACATCACCAGAACCAAGTTCTCTACATAAATACAGCACCAGAACCAAGTTCTCTACATAAATACATCACCAGAACCACGTTCTCTACATAAATACATCACCAGAACCAAGTTCTCTACATAAATACAGCACCAGAACCACATTCTCTACATAAATACTGCACTAGAACCAAGTTCTCTACATAAATACAGCACCAGAACCACGTTCTCTACATAAATACAGCACCAGATCCAAGTCCTCTACATAAATACAGCACCAGAACCAAGTCCTCTACATAAATACAGCACCAGAACCAAGTCCTCTACATAAATACAGCACCAGAACCAAGTTCTCTACATAAATACAGCACCAGAACCAAGTCCTCTACATAAATACAGCACCAGAACCAAGTTCTCTACATAAATACAGCACCAGAACCAAGTTCTCTACATAAATACAGCACCAGAACCAAGTTCTCTACATAAATACAGCACCAGAACCACGTTCTCTACATAAATACAGCACCAGAACCAAGTTCTCTACATAAATACAGCACCAGAACCAAGTCCTCTACATAAATACAGCACCAGAACCAAGTCCTCTACATAAATACAGCACCAGAACCAAGCTCTCTGCATAAATACAGCACCAGAACCAAGTTCTCTACATAAATACATCACCAGAACCAAGTTCTCTACATAAATACAGCACCAGAACCAAGCTCTCTACATAAATACAGCACCAGAACCAAGTTCAATATATAAATACATCACCAGATTTTAAAAGTTCAGTACAGATACCATCTAAGTAGTCAGGTCAGCCCTCACCTTGTGCAGTGTGAAACTACAGCTCCCAGTATGGCCTGAAGTGTAAAGGGATACTGAGAGTTGTTGTTGCACAAAACAGCATGCTACCACCCATCATTAGCTGTAGCTCATCCAGGTGACTACAAGACTCATCATACATAGTCAGTAGCAGAATAATCATTTCCATCGACTTACAGATGACGTCTCCTCCTGAGTTCCTCTCCATTTGGCTCAGGCCACCATAATGACTTCTCCCGTCGACGATTCAGCTCTGCAGATTTTTCCGAGAAGATCTCTTTAACTTCATTCTTTACCAACAAATTGGCATCCTGCAGACTGACACAGACTCATCTCAGTGCCACATGCCGTGCCCTGAATATAACAGCAGCATTAGTGCTACACATAGGGCCCCCAATAGTAGTGCCACATACTCTGTGCCCTCTGTATATAGTGCCACATAGTATGTGCCCTCTGTATATAGTGCCACATAGTCTGTGCCCTCTGTATATAGTGCCACATAGTCTGTGCCCTCTGTATATAGTGCCACATAGTCTGTGCCCTCTGTATATAGTGCCACATAGTCTGTGCCCTCTGTATATAGTGCCACATACTCTGAGCCCTATGTATATAGTGCCACATACACTGTGCCCTCTGTATACAGTGCCATATGCCCTCTTTGTATAGTGCCACATGCTCTGTGCCCTCTGTATATAGTGCCATATGCCCTGTGACCTCTTTTTATAGTGCCACATGCTTGGTGCCCCTTATAAAAAGTGCCTCATATGTTCCACTTTATGTATTGCGCCTCTTATATGTGCCCATTTGTGTTAGGGGCCAGTATTGGGGTCAGGGTCCAGTATTGGGGTTAGGGGCCAGTATTGGGGGTAGGGGCCAGTATTGGGGTTAGGGGTCAGTATTGGGGTTAGGGGCCAGTATTAGCATAAAGCTACATTCAGACGACCGAAAGTGTTTTGCAGTCCCCAAATTGTGGATCCGCAAAACACATTTTGCAGAACACACAGTGCCAGCCCTGTATAGAAGTGCCTATTTTTGGGGACAAGAATAGGACACTTGCTCTATATTTGTCGCGGGGCCATGGAACGGGACTACGGATGTGGACAGTACATGGTATGCTGTCAGCATCTTTTGCGGCCCCGCTGAAAAGAATGGGTCCACACCATTCCGCAAAATTGTGGAACGGATGCAGACCCAGAAATATGGTTGTCTGAATGCACCCTTAGGGCCAGTATTAGGATTGGGGTAGGTATCAGACAGGGGCCAGTATTGGGGTCAGAGACAGCACTAGGGTACATTCACATGATCATATTTCCACTCACTTCAATGGGCCCGCAAATCGGTAGTCCACGGCCCTGCAAAAAAGATAGAGTATGTCCTATCCTTGACCGCAATCTCAGATGAGAACAGACATTTCTATTATAGGGCTGGGCATGTGTGTTCCACAAAATGTGGAACACACACGGCCAATATCCGTGTTTTGGGGATCCGCAATTGTGGACCGCAAAACAAATATGGTCATGTGAATGTAGCTTTAGGGTTAGTGGTCAGTAGTAGGGTTAGGGGTCAGTGTGGCATACTATTAGAGTTAGAGAAAGTATTAAGGGTCAGTACAGTCATGGCAAAAGTTTTGAGAATGACACAAATATTATATTTTCACATGATCTGCTGCCCTCTGGTTTTTATGTGTGTTTGTCAGATGTTTTTATCACATACAGAAATATAATTGCAATCATATTATGAGTAACAAAAGCTTATATTGACAGTTAGAATGAGTTAATGCAGCAAGTCAATATTTGCAGGGTTGACCCTTCTTCTTCAGGACCTCTGCAATTCTCTCTGGCATGCTCTCAATCAACTTCTGGACCAAATCCTGACTGATAGCAGTCCATTCTTGCACAATCAATGCTTGCATTTTGTCAGAATTTGTAGGTTTTTGTTTGTCCACCCGTCTCTTGATGATTGACCACAAGTTCTCAATGGGATTAAGATCTGGGGAGTTTCCAGGCCATGGACCCAAAATCTCTATGTTTTGTTCCCTGAGCCATTTAGTTATCACCTTTGCTTTATGGCAAGGTGCTCCATCATGTTGGAAAAGGCATTGTTGATCGCCAAACTGCTCTTGGACGGTTGGGAGAAGTTACTCTCGGAGGACATTCTGGTACCATTCTTTATTCATGGCTGTGTTTTTAGGCAAGACTGTGAGAGAGCCGATTCCCTTGGCTGAGAAGCAACCCCACACATGAATGGTTTCAGGATGCTTTACAGTTGGCATGAGACAAGACTGGTGGTAGCGCTCACCTCGTCTTCTCCGAATAAGCTGTTTTCCAGATGTCCCAAACAATCGAAAAGGGGATTCATCAGAGAAAATGACTTTACCCCAGTCCTCAGCAGCCCACTCCCTGTACCTTTTGCAGAATATCAGTCTGTCCCTGATGTTTTTCTGGAGAGAAGTGGCTTCTTTGCTGCCCTCCTTGAGACCAGGCCTTGCTCCAAGAGTCTCCGCCTCACAGTGCGTGCAGATGCACTCACACCTGCCTGCTGCCATTTCTGAGCAAGCTCTGCACTGCTGGTAGCCCGATCCCGCAGCTGAAACACTTTTAAGAGACGGTCCTGGCGCTTGCTGGTCTTTCTTAGGCGCCCTGGAGCCTTTTTGGCAACAATGGAACCTCTCTCCTTGAAGTTCTTGATGATGCGATAGATTGTTGACTGAGGTGCAATCTTTCTAGCTGCGATACTCTTCCCTGTTAGGCCATTTTTGTGCAGTGCAATGATGACTGCACGTGTTTCTTTAGAGATAACCATGGTTAACAGAAGAGAAACAATGATGCCAAGCACCAGCCTCCTTTTAAAGTGTCCAGTGGTGTCATTCTTACTTAATCATGACAGATTGATCTCCAGCCCTGTCCTCATCAACACCCACACCTGTGTTAATGGAGCAATCACTGAAACGATGTTAGCTGGTCCTTTTAAGGCAGGGCTGCAATGATGTTGAAATGTGTTTTGGGGGATAAAGTTCATTTTCTAGGCAAATATTGACTTTGCAAGTAATTGCTGTTAAGCTGATCACTCTTTATAACATTCTGGAGTATATGCAAATTGCCATTATAAAAACTGAAGCAGTAGACTTTGTAAAAATTAATATTTGTATAATTCTCAAAACTTTTGGCCATGACTGTACAGTATATTAGGGTTAGCAGTCAATATTAGGGTTAGGGACAGTATTAGAGGTCAGTATTAGGGTTAGGGGGTCCAGGGTTAGAGGTCAATACTAGGGGGTCAGGGGCCAGTATCAGGGTTAGGGGTCCAAGGTTAGAGGTCAGTACCAGGGTAGGAGTTCAGGGGACTGTATTAGGGTTAGGTCAAGGCAGGGCCAGTATTGAGGGTCAGTAGCCAGTAGTAGGGTAAGGCAGGGCCAGTATTGGGGGTCAGTATCCAGTATTAGGATAAGGCGGGGCCAGTATTGGGGGTCAGTAGCCAGTATTAGGGTAAGGCGGGGCCAGTACTGGGGGTCAATAGCCAGTATTAGGGTAAGGCAGAGCAAGTATTGGAGGTCAGTAGCCAGTATTAGGCTTACGGTAAGGCAGGGCCAGTATTGATGGTCAGAGAGCAGGGTTAGGGGTAAGGCAGGGCCAGTATTGGGGGTCAGTAGCCAGTATTAGGGTAAGGCAGGGCCAGTATTGGGGGTCAGGGCCAGTATTAGGATTAGGGTAAGTCAGGGCCAGTATTGGGGGTCAGTAGCCAGTATTAGGGTTACGGTAAGGCAGGGCCAGTATTGAGGGTCAGAGAGCAGGGTTAGGGGTAAGGCAGGGCCAGTATTGGGGGTCAGTAGCCAGTATTAGGGTAAGGCAGGGCCAGTATTGGGGGTCAGGGGCCAGTACTAGGGTTAGTGTAAGGCAGGGCCAGTATTGGGGGTCATGGGCCAGTATTAGGGTTAGTGTAAGGCAGGGCCAGTATTGGGGTCAGGGGCCAGTCCTTGGGTTAGGGTAAGGCAGGGCCAGTATTAGGGGTCAGGGGCCAGTCCTTGGGTTAGGGTAAGGCAGGGCCAGTGTTGGGGGTCAGGGGCTAGTATTAGGGTTAGGGTAAGGCAGGTTATTGAGGGTCTGTAATGGAGAGGCAGGGGCCAGTATTAGGGTTAGTGCTGCATGTAGGAAGAGGGCAGTTTATACTTACCTGTCCAGGCGCGATCCCACGATGCGGACCCGGCCTCTTCTGGCGGGTCTGCTCCTGAGGAATGTAGCAGGCGGCGCGATGACGTCATCGCGCCGCCTACGTCACATTAGTGCGCCGCCCATCGGGAATAGCAGAGCAGGGAACCAGAGGTTCCCTTGCCCCCCCGGCGCTGGCTGCTGCAGGCACAATTGTATCTGCATCCAGTGGATGCAGATACAAATTGCGTTCAGTAGCCACAGCGGCCCACTTTTTAAAAATATGGAGCGGCATTGAGCGTCACTTTGCAGCCGGTGGTGGGGGCCCCTATGTGGTGGGGGCCCCGGGGCTCTCGTCCCGGATGCCCTCCCTTTAATCCCTGGGTGTGAACCCAACCTAAGGCATATTCTTCCCACATGGACCAATCTCAGTGTGAAAACCTGGAAGTTACAGCTGTATAGTGCAGTATTTTTAAACAACTTGAGGGCCCAATCCCAGTGTCCTGGACATGTCTAATAAATTTCATAAAAAGAGGTACAAAGTATTGGCCCCATGACAGAGTGGGGAGGGTGGCTGCAGCAGCAGGGGCAGTAACAGTAGTGGCCTCATGGCAGAGTGAGAAGGGTGGCAGCAGCAGCAGTGGCAGTAGCAGTGAAAGTAGTGGTCCCATGATAGAGTGGCGAGGGTGGCAGCAGCAGTGGTAGTAACAGTGACAATAGTGACCCCATGACAGAATGGGGAGAGTGGCAGCAGCAGCAGTAGCAGTAACAGTGATAATAGTGGCCCCATGACAGAGTGGGGAGGGTGGCAGCAGTAGCAGTGACAATAGTGGCCTCATGACAGGATGGGGAGGGTGGCAGCAGTGGCAGTAACAGTGACAATAGTGACCCTATGACAGAGGGGCGGGAGGGGGGAGCAGCAGTGGCATACAGCACAAGATGTTGGCAGATCAAAGTAGTAGCAAAACCCAACAACAGCAGTGTCATAGCAAGGCCCAGTGTCATGCATATCCCTTTAAAAATGTAACATCCACATATCATAAGGACAAGAAGTTGCTGCTCCTGACTACCACCAACCTCCTCCACCAGTCATGGCATTGAAGTATGACCAGGGGGACCCTCTGTGCTCACACTACAAATTTCCTGAGGACAGCAGATGGCGCTCGTAGGCCGCAACCAACTGACTACACAGCATGTATCTATGGTAGTCCATTTTTGCTTCCCTTTTAGAAGGTCTAAAAAATGCACCCACTTTTGACCTGTAGCGAGGGTCTAATGATGTGGATTGCCCATAGTCATCCCTCTGATGAATCCTGACAATGCCGCTGTCTGTACGCAAACATGACAGCATGCATCTATCCATTTGCACAAGGGCCTCGAAGGGTCTCCCTGCCTCCATCTCCATTGCATACGGCCACTGTCTGTCAGGATTACCTGTGTTGTCTTCATCCTCCAGTTCCTCTCCTGTCCCTTGGGCAGATGAACCACATAGGTGTGTATAAAATACCTGGGTGTTTATGTCTTCCTTCTTGTCCTCATCCTTCTCCTCTTCTAGTTCATCCTCCTCAGGGCTCAGGTGGCAGTAAGATATAGGCGCCCCGTCTTCTGTCCCCTCTCCAATCATATTTCTCACCATCCCTTCCAGGATGTGAGGATGTGGAATGATATCATTCCTCCCATAGTTCTGTCAACTGACAAATAAAGTGGTCCCCTCAAAGGACCTGAGAAAATGGCATGTGTCACGCATGAGCTACCACTGGCTAACATGAAAGTTACATCAGGGAGTAAACCTGTCCGTCTGCTGCATTAAGAAATTGTTGTACAGGCAGTCTAACATATATAATGTGGAGTTCCAATGTGTGGAAACTTTGCATATCAGGTGATATTGAGGAAGAGCATTTTGCCTTTGCAGTTCAAGGAGGGCGTGATCTGCACGTTAAGAGTGACTGAAGTACATGCACAGTTTTCTGGACATTTTAACAGCTCTTGCAGTCCAGTGAAAAACTTTAGGAACTGGGTGACAACGAGATTGAAGACGTCTGCCTGCAGGGCGCATGGGCCAGCCCTCACTGAGGCAGTGCAGTCAAAATGTTCTTCCCATTATCAGTGACCATGGTTCCTATCTCCAGTTGTCGAGACAGCCAGAATTCAATTTCTTTATTGATGATGCGGAGTAGTTCGTCCCCGGTGTGGCTATGATCGCCTAGGCTGATGAAGTGTAGAACGACTAGCTTTATATGATGGAGTACCACTGTGAACTGTGCCTAGAGGCGAGTGTAAGTCAACTACATAGAAAGGGAGGGACTGTGGTTCTAGCAACTTGGCCAGGTGCACATTGAGTTTCTGCGCCACTGGTTGAGTGCACACATACTGTTTTCTTTTTTTGTAATTGCCTCGGTGATTGATTGCTGTTGAAACAAGTGACAAGGAGGAGCATCAGGAGCAATAGATGACATTGAAGTCAATGGTAAGGAATGACAGCTTCCTTCTGCTGACATTGACAAGCCATGACTGCTGGAGAAGGGGTGCAAGCCGGTGGGAGATGCAGCATTTGCTACATCAGGCTGTAAGACTAAATGAGTGGCATGGTTTTCATATGCCTAGATACTAGGCTTCCATAGATAGCAAGCCCTGATGCCTATAGAAGGCATCGGGCTGCCTTCTCATCCATCGGGTCCCCGTCACTGCAGCGCGGGGACCCTATGGAGACCCTTACACACTGTGAACACCTTTGTGGCATAGAAGGGATTAATCTAGCAGGGGATACAGCAGGGACCCATCTGTAAGTGACTGCTGGGCCCCTGCACTGATCAGGTGCACACCGTTCTGGTACGTCATATGTTGGAAAGGTGTTAAGGAGAGAATAATAAACAAACAACTCAGAATTTACAAATAAACATTTTCCAAAAAAAGAAATCAGTGACCTATATAGCCCCCTTCTTTACAGTACAAGTCATAAGCCTTCCATCCATGGAGTCTGTCAGTTTCTTAATCTGTTGAAAATCAACTGTTTGTGCAACACAACCACAACCTCCCCGACTATGTTCAGAGAGCTGTACTGTTTTCCTTCAACGTAACTCTTGAGGAGCCCACAAGTTCTCAATAGGGTTTAAGTTAAGTGTGGAAAGGGCTTTACTGGCTAGCCATGCAATGGATTACTTCGTTGCATGCGATGGAGCATTGTCCTGCATAAAAATAATGGTTTTCTAAAAAGATACAGACTTTTTCCTTTACCACTGCTTGAAGAAAAAAAAAACTGGCAGTAGGTTTGGGAGTTGATTTTGAGTCCATTTTCAATTCAAAAAGGTCCAACGTGCTCATGTTTAATAATACCAGCCCATAATAGTACCCCACCTCCACCTTGCTGGCATCTGAGTCAAAGTGGAGCTTTGTGCCTGTTACTGACCCAGCCACAGACCTATCTATATGGTCTGTCCAGAGTCACTTTCATCTCAGCAATCCACCAAACCTTTGAAAAATCTCTATTTCTTGGCCCAATCTTGATGTTTCAGCGCATGTGTCATTGCATTGCTTACCTTGGCCATGTCTCTTAGCACTGAACACCTTGTACTTCTGGGCACTCCAGGGAGGTTGCATTTCTGGAATACGACAGCACTGGTGGATAATGTGTTCCTGATCGCTTAACTTTTGATTATTCTCAAATTTTGGCAGTTACTTTGCATCTTTTTTGCTCAACACGTCTCTTGCAACCCTGTTAACCATTTGCAACAAAACGTTTGATGGTTCTGTGATCACGTCTCAATATCTTAGCAATTTCAAGAGGGCTGCATCCCTCTGAAAGACTTTTAACAATTTTTGACTTTTCAGAGTCAGTTAAATCTCTTTTTTGGCCCATTTTAGCTAGTGGAAAACAAGCTGCCTAATAATTATGCACTCTTTGATATAGGGACTTGATCTCCTTAAGCAACACTCTCCCTCAGTACAAATATACATCACCTCATATGTTTCAATATAATAAGTATTCAAGTGTCTACAGTTGGAGTTGGAAAATATGCATAAAAATGATGATATGTTCAATACTCACTTGCCTAATAATTGTTCACTCAGTTTATTTCCTTCTTTATGCTTCAGTTTTACATATGGCATGCTCCACTGCATGCCGTATGACACTGGTATTTTCTGCTATAAGCATTAACTTGAGGTAAGAATTTGGTACCTCTCAGAGTGTCCTTGTGTCCATAACCTTGACCTGTTCCACTGTAGAGGGTCCATAAATAGTACATAGCATGTACTGTAGGAATTCATCTGTGATGAAGAAGGATCATGTTCACGTTTCATCTTTGATTAAGGTTATCATTTTCTGTACTGTACAGAGAACCATGTAATTTTTCTTTGTAGATGTTAATCTCTACTGCATAGACCTTTTTTTCTTGTACTAAAAGATTGTTGTCGTTATTCAAGCACTGTATGAATTCTTCTGTACAAATCAATCAATGTACTGTTCCAAGCAGAAACCTATAACTATGCCATTTGTGTTTTACAGTCTGATAGTTTACAAATGTGCCCAGTATTCTGTCTTTTGTGCTGTTCTAACCACCTTGTCATAGAGATATACAGCAAAGCTTCTCCTGCTTAGAAACCAGAAACAAACTATAATTGAATTAACCCCTTCAACCGACAGCCAGTTTGGACCAAATGCCGGAGCCCCATTTTTCAAATCTGACATGTCTCACTTTATGTGGTGATAACTTTAGAACGCTTTTACTTATCCGGGCCATTCTGAGATTGTTTTCTCGTCACATATTGTACTTCATGACAGTGGTAAATTTGAGTCAAAATATTTCATTCTTATTTATAAAAAAATACCAAATTTACCAAAAATTTAGAAAAATTTCCAAATTTCCAAATGTCAATTTCTCTACTTTTAAAATACATAGTAATACTTCCAAAAATAGTTATTACTTTACATTCCCTATGTGTCTTCTTCAGGTTTGGATCATTTTGAAAATTACATTTTATTTTTTTGGGACGTTAGAAGGCTTAGAAATTTAGAAGCAAATCTTGACATTTTTCACAAAATTTCCAAAACCCACTTTTTAAGGACCAGTTCAGGTCTGAAGTCACTTTGTGAGACTTTCATCATAGAAACCACCCAAAAATGACCCCATTTTAGAAACTACACCCCTCAAGGTATTCAAAACTGATTTTACAAACGTTATTAACCCTTTAGGTGTTCCACAAGAATTAAAGAAAAATGTAGGCAAAATTTCCAAATTTCACTTTTTTGGCAGATTTTCCATTTAAATCATTTTAGTCCGAGAATAAAGCAAGGGTTAACTGCCAAACAAAACTCAATAATTATTACCCTGATTCTGTAGTTTACAGAAATGCCCCATTTGTCATCGTAAACTGCTGTACAGGCACACGGCACGGCGCAGAAGGAAAGGAACGCCAGGGCAGATTTCACTGGAAAAAGTTTAAGTTTCCATGTCAGATTTGATGCACCCCTAGAGTAGGAAACTCCAAAAAACTGACCCCATTTTGGAAACTACGGGATAAGTTGGCAGTTTTGTTAGTACTATTCTAGGGTACATGCGATTTTTGGTACCTTTATATTACACTTTTTGTGAGGCAAGGTAACAAAAACTAGCAGTTTTGGCATAGTTTTTATTTTTTGTTATTTACAACATTCATCTGACAGGTTATATCGTGTGATATTTTTATAGAGCAGGTCGTTACGGACGCGGCAATATCAATTATGTATACTTTTTTTTATTTATTTAAGTTTTACACAATATTTTTGAAGCACAAAAAAAAATCATGTTTTAATGTCTCCATAGTCAGAGAGCTGTAGTTTTTTTATTTTTTGGACGATTGTCTCAGGTAGGGGCTCATTTTTTGCAGGACGAGATGACGGTTAGATTAGTACTATTTTTGGGGCATATGCTTTTTTGATCGCTTGGTATTACATTTTTTGTGAAGAAATGTGACAAAAAATGGCTTTTTTTAGACAGTTTTTATTTTTTATTTTTTACGGTGTTCACCTAAGGGGAGAGATCATGTGATATTTTTGTAGAGCAGGTTGTTACGGACGTGTCGATACCTAACATGTATACTTATTTTTATTTATTTAAGTTTTACACAATAATATCATTTTTGAAACAAAAAAATCATGTTTTAGTATCTCCATAGTCAGAGAGCTGTAGTTTTTTTATTTTTTGGGCGATTGTCTCAGGTAGGGGCTCATTTTTTGCGGGACGAGATGACGGTTAGATTGGTACTATTTTTGGGGGCATACACTTTTTTGATCGCTTGGTATTAAATTTTTTGTGATGAAATGTGATAAAAAATGGCTTTTTTTAGACAGTTTTTATTTTTTATTTTTTACGGTGTTCACCTGAGGGGAGAGATCATGTGATATTTTTGTAGAGCAGGTTGTTACGGACGTGTCGATACCTAACATGTATACTTATTTTTATTTATTTAAGTTTTACACAATAATATCATTTTTGAAACAAAAAAAATCATGTTTTAGTATCTCCATAGTCAGAGAGCTGTAGTTTTTTTATTTTTTGGGCGATTGTCTCAGGTAGGGGCTCATTTTTTGCGGGACGAGATGACGGTTTGATTGGTACCATTTTGGGGTAAATACGCCTTTTTGATCGCCTGCTAATACACTTTTTGTGTGGCAAGGTGACAGAAAATGGCTGTTTTGGTATAGTTTTTTTTTAAAAAAAATTTTTGCGTACAGCTGGCGGGGTGGACCATGTGACGCTTTTATAGAGCCCGTCGATACGGACGCGGCGATACCTAATATGTGTACTTTTTCTTTTTTTTTACTTTATTTGGGGAAAAAGGGCGCTTTTTTAACTTTTTTTAAACTTTATTTTTTTACTTTTTTACACTTTTTTTACTTTCTTTTCACACTTTTCTTTTTTACTTTTTACATTTTTTTTAAACTTTATCAAGACCCATTTGGATCTTGAAGATCCAGTGGGCTTGATGGCTATACAGTGCATTGCAATAGCCATCTATTGCAATGCACTGTATCAGTGCTACACTAAGGCTGATCAGACCCTGAGGGTCTAATCAGCCTTAGCTACATGGCAACCAGGACGCTTTTTGTAAAGCGTCTGGTTGCCATGGTAACCATCGGGCCGTTGCCATTGCAGCAGCGGCCGCCCGATGGTATAGAGAGGGAGCTCCCTCCCTCTTAACCCCATGGATGCTGCGGGCGGCTACTGACCGCAGCATCTATGGGGTTAAACAGCTGAAATCGGTGCCAGCACCGATTTCAGCTGTTAGCAGCAGAGTGTGAGCTGTAATTACAGCTCACACTCTCTGCTGATGGCAGCGGCTCCGATCCTGAGCCGCTGCCATCAATGGAAACAGCGCAGCAGGAGGGGGCACAAGGAGGCACTACAAGGAGGGGGCACTACAAGGGGGGGCACTACATGAAGGGGGCTATGTGGGGGCACAGAGGACTTACCTGGTTTCAGGCTGCGATCTCTCTCCAGAGTGGAGATCGCAGCCTGAAACCGGCATTTTAATACTGAAGCGCTCCGATTGGTTAGTCTGCAGAGACTAACCAATCGGAGCGCTTGCTGGCAAGGGACCACTCTGATTGGTCCCTTGCCGGCTTCCCCGACGTCTCTGCTCTCCGGGAGAGCGGAGACTCCGGGGCTGTGACACTTTATAGTGTCACAGTCCCGGTAAGCAGTTTGGACGTAACTGTGCGTCCAAATGCAGCAACTTACTTGCACTTTGGACGTACAGTTACGTCCAAATGCGCCAAGGGGTTAAAGCGAATCTCCAGTTGCAAACAAACAAATAATATTGCATCTGTCGTGTACACATATAATGCCAAAATGAATGAGACTATTACAGGCTCCACTATTGCTTTTTTCAATCTTTCACATTTTCTTTCTGGTCCCATGGCACCTTTGAAAATTCATATTCGATTTTTCAGTGTCTACAGAAAAAGCACCAGTCCTCGTATACTATAGACATCTCAGCATTTTGCCTTTTCAACTGGGAAAGACACAACACCCTAAATTACTATGAACATAGTGAAATGATAGGATAAAAGATCATATGGAGTTGCGACTATCTGTGATGTCCTCGGTGTGAGGTAAAAAAAATAAAGCCAAGCCAAGAGTGGATTTCAACTACTCGATGCTTTTGTTCTCAGCAGATAAGATGCCATAGGTGTCTGGAAGTGGCTTTTTAACCTCTCTCCATTTGAGGCATATGCATGTATGGCCAACCAGATACTATAGCAGTCAGCCAAAATATTGCTTTCAGAAAATGGTAAAGAATATAAAGAAAATAAAAAATAGACTTATTACATATTGTTGTGTCTGTAACGAGTGGCTCTACAAAAATATCACATGACCTACCCCCTCAGGTGGACTCCATAAAAAAATTAAATAAAAACTGTGCCATTACTCCCATTTTTTTTTGTTACCTTGCCTCACAAAAAGTGTAATATCTAGCGATCAAAAATGATATGTAGCTCAAAATAGTACCAATAAAACTGTCACCTTATCCTGTAGTTTCCAAAATGGGGTCGCTTTATGGGAGTTTCTACTGTAGGGGTGCATCAGGGGGTCTTCAAATGCAACATGGCAACTTAAAATTATGACAGTGAAATCTGCCTTCCAAAATCCAGATGTTGCTCCTTCCCTTCTGCGCCTTGCCGTGTGCCAATACAGGAGTTTATGATCACAGATATAATTAAATATTGATTTTTGTTTGGCTGTTAGCCCTTGTTGTCCTACAGAAAAAATTGATTAAAATGGATAATCTGCAAAAAGAAGTGAAATTTTGAAATTTCTTGTGCAACACCTAAATGGTTACCAAAGTTTGTAAAATCATATATGAATAACTTGAGTGGTGTAGTTTCTAAAACAGGGTGGTGTTTATTATGTAAGCCTGCAAAGTAACTTCATAACTGAATTTGTTCTTTTCTAAAAAAAAAAAAAAAAAATTGCATCTAAAATTGTACTCCATCTAACATTAAAAAAAAAATAACATTTATAAAATGATGCCAACATAAAGTAGACATATGGGAAATGTAAAGTAATAACTATTTTATGAGGAATCACTATCTGCTGTAAAAGCAGAGAAATTGACATTTTAAAATTTGTGAATTTTTCAAAATTTTTGGTAAATTTAGGATTTTTAAAAAAAAAATAAAAGTGAAATATATCAACTCAAATTTACCGCTGTCATGAAGTACAATGTGTCACAAGAAAATAATCTCAGAATGGCTTGGATAAGTAAAAACGTTCCAAAGTTATTACCACCTAAAATGATATGTCAGATTTTCAAAATTTGGCCTGGTCCTTAAGGGGAAAAATGGCTGTGTCCTGAAAGGGTTAATAAGTAGCTTTGTATACTACTATTTTATTTTGACCACTTTAAACATGTCCCAGGAGATGAGGCACATAGTCAATATTGTTCTCCCGGTACTCTGGTTTCCTCCCACACTCCAAAGACATACTGATAGGAAACTTAGATTGAGAGCCCCATTGGGGACAGCATGATGCTAATGTCTGTAAAGCTCTGCAGAATATGGTGGCGCTATATAAGTGCATAAAATAAATAGCACAACATCACTTCCAGTCTATAACTTCCAGTTGGTTGCTTCGGGTTGCCTCTTCTGGTTTGCCATTTTCAGTCAATGGAATGGATGCAGCTCAGAAACCAGAAGTGTCACATCACTTCCAATTTACATATTGCTGTTATTTAAAGGGATTTTCCTGAATGATTTAAACTGGCCACCAGCAACCTGTCCTAGAACTTGAGCAGGACTGGTTGCCTCCGCTTCCAAAACTGCCTAGGAAGGTCTCGGTAAGACCTCACTACACACTACACTCTGGCATTCGCATATACTGCATATTGGTGAGTTTTCCTGTCAGGCTGCTAAGCCATGATGACATATTATAGGCAAGATCACATCATTACTATAATATTGTACAGCAATTTAATAGACCTTAACACTTCCACATGAATATTTTAAACTGCAAAGACCAAAAGTGTTTACAGTGAATTCATAAATTCAACAGCAGGTTTATACAAAGTAAAAGATATAATAAAATATGAGTGCAATATTTAAGATTGTAAGCTATACATCTTGAGTGCATAAGATATGTTGTTTATTACAGTACTTGCTCTAAGTAAATGTTGTATTGAGTTTGTCAGTTTGCAGCAGTGATGATGGAGCAAAAAACAATTTATAGCATTAATCTCTCTATCGGTATAAACATCATTCTATAAAATAGGAAAATTATTGAACACATTTAGTATTTCTCTGAGAAGAATTCAGAATAGATACATTTTGTTAATGTGTTAGTGTGGATGTAAGGGTTCTTCATAGATTTCATTTGCTACATGTCGATGGAATTTGAAAACTGAAAACTCTGTGAATATCAGTAAGTGGCCAGTCAGCGACCTGCTCCCTGATTTGACCCAATCAAACATCTCTAGAGACGTGAAAATGTCTGTCAACTGATAGTCTCCATGTAACATGAAAGAGCTTGAGAGGATCTGAAAAGAAGAATGGCAGAAAATCCCCAAATCCAGGTGTGCAAACCTTGTGGCATCGTGCCCAAGAAGACTGGAGGCTATACTGAATACTGAGTAAAGGGTCTGAATTGGAGATGAGCGAGCATGCTCGTCCGAGCTTGGTGCTCGTTCGAGCATTACGGTAGTCGTAAGTGCTCGCTGCTCGGACGAGTATCTCGCCATGCTCGAGGAAATGGCATCTCCCGCATTTTGAATTTTTGGCGCCTATAAACTCAGCCAATCACAAGCCAGGAGACTCTGCGGTACACCCAGCATCACGTGGGGCCCTTGCATGTCGATAGCAGGGGTTGGCTGGCCTGATCAGGTGACCCTGGAATATACTAGTGGCTGCCCGCGGTGCTCGGCTCAGATGCTGTCTGGATGTCGTCAGGGACAGATCTGCTGCGTTTCAGGGAGAGTGTTAGGGCCTGGATTTAGTTCTCTGTTAGGCAGGAGTGATATCAAAAGAACCCAACAGCCCTTCTAAGACACTTTTTTTTGTCTCTGGGCTGGCTGGCACTAGTAGTGCAGCTATCGCCATAGCCATTTTTATAGTTTTATCTCAGTGATACAAATCCATTTCATACAGCTGTGTGGAACCATTCTTTGTGTCACAGTTCAGTTGTCCACTCACCACAAACCACAATCCTTATTTTCTGTCCAGGTGACACATTCTGTACATCACGTAATTAAAAAATGTCTTTTGCTCTCACTGATACAGCTACATTAGAAAAATCTCTGTGCGACATTTGTCTAGGTTGCAATTAAGCAGACCAAGTCTGCCTAATCTAATAGTTTCAGTGTAATTTCTCCATACTACACGGTACGTAATAACATACGTAATTTTGTTCTAACTTATCCACCTATATACAAACCACAATCCGTATTTTCTGTCCAGGTGACCTATACTGTACGTCACGTAATTAAAAAGGGTCTTTTGCTCTCACTGATACAGCTAAATTAGAAAAATCTGAGTGCGATATTTTTCTGGGTTGCTGTCAAAATAGCCACAGTCAGCAGGGGCTGAGTTTGCTCTCTGATATTTTCTGCACGTCACGTTAAAAAAATATATATATATAAAAAAAAAATAAAAAAATTGAAAACAAATAGTTTTTTTGTTGTTTATCTCAGTGATACAAATCCATTTCATACAGCTGTGTGGAACCATTCTTTGTGTCACAGTTCAGTTGTCCACTCACCACAAACCACAATCCGTATTTTCTGTCCAGGTGACCTATACTGTACGTCACGTAATTAAAAAAGGTCTTTTGCTCTCACTGATACAGCTACATTAGAAAAATCTGAGTGCGACATTTTTCTGGGTTGTAGTCAAAATAGCCACAGTCAGCAGGGGCTGAGTTTGCTCTCTGATATTTTCTGCACGTCACGTTAAAAAAAATATATATATAAAAAAAAAAAAAAAAAAGTTTTTTTATAGTTTTATCTCAGTGATACAAATCCATTTCATACAGTTGTGTGGAACCATTCTGTGTGTCACAGTTCAGCTGTCCACTCACCACAAACCACAATCCTTATTTTCTGTCCAGGTGACACATTCTGTACATCACGTAATTAAAAAATGTCTTTTGCTCTCACTGATACAGCTACATTAGAAAAATCTCTGTGCGACATTTGTCTAGGTTGCAATTAAGCAGACCAAGTCTGCCTAATCTAATAGTTTCAGTGTAATTTCTCCATACTACACGGTACGTAATAACATACGTAATTTTGTTCTAACTTATCCACCTATATACAAACCACAATCCGTATTTTCTGTCCAGGTGACCTATACTGTACGTCACGTAATTAAAAAGGGTCTTTTGCTCTCACTGATACAGCTAAATTAGAAAAATCTGAGTGCGATATTTTTCTGGGTTGCTGTCAAAATAGCCACAGTCAGCAGGGGCTGAGTTTGCTCTCTGATATTTTCTGCACGTCACGTTAAAAAAAAATATATATATAAAAAAAAAATAAAAAAATTGAAAAAAAATAGTTTTTTTGTTGTTTATCTCAGTGATACAAATCCATTTCATACAGCTGTGTGGAACCATTCTTTGTGTCACAGTTCAGTTGTCCACTCACCACAAACCACAATCCGTATTTTCTGTCCAGGTGACCTATACTGTACGTCACGTAATTAAAAAAGGTCTTTTGCTCTCACTGATACAGCTACATTACAAAAATCTCTGTGCGACATTTGTCTGGGTTGCACTTAAGCAGACCAAGTCTGCCTAATCTAATAGTTTCCGTGTAATTGCTCCATACTGCACGGCACGTAATAACATACGTAATTTTGCTCTAACTTATCCACCTATATATTAACTTGTTCAGATTGAACAAGTTTGTGGGTTTCAGTACAGCAGGCCCATTTTTTTTTTTTGTACATATAATACACTTATATACAGAAAATGTTGAACCCCAGGGCTAAGGGTCGAGGACGAGGGCGTGGGCATTTAATTACTGCAGGGGGCAGAGGCCGTGGTCCTGGGCAGGGTGAGACAGTACCTGCTGATGAGGGAGCTGTGGAACGCCGCAGAGCTACACTCCCTAGCTTCATGTCTCAACTTACAGGGACGCGTGGTAGAGGACTGTTGAAACCACAACAGTGCGAACAGGTGATGTCGTGGATTGTGGACAATGCTTCAAGTAATTTGTCCACCAGTCAGTCTTCCACGCAGTCCACCCACGTTACCCAAGGGAGCACTCCTCTGGCTCCTCCACCTCAACCTCCTTCCCCCCAGTCTGCCCCCTCCCAGGAAAATTTGGAATGCGATCCGGCATACTCTCAGGAACTGTTTTCTGGACCCTTCCCAGAGTCACAAACCACTTCTCAGGTTGCTGCTGACCTCTTTCCCGATGCCCAAGTTTTCCAACTGTCGCAGTCTGTGGGTGATGATGATGACATTGTTGACTTAGTGGAAGAAGTGTGTAAAGAGGTGTCAGACGATGAGGAGACACGGTTGTCAGACAGTGGTGAAGTTGTTGTCAGGGCAGGAAATCCAAGGGGGGAGCAGACTGAGGAATCGGAGGATGACGAGGTGACTGACCCAAGCTGGGTTGATAAGCCGAGTGAAGACAGTGCTTCTGAGGCGGAGGCGAGTGCTGCACCAGAACAGGTTGGAAGAGGCAGTGGTGTGGCCAGAGGGAGAAGCAGGGCCAGAGCTGGTGCATCAGCAGCAACTGTTTCACGTAGTGAAGCTCCCGTGGCGAGGCCTAGATGTTCGCTGGAGGTTCTGGTTCTGGAGGTTCTTTAAAGAAAGTGAGGATGACTGATGGACTGTGGTGTTCAACCTGTGCCACACCAGGATCAGCAGGGGTGCCACCACTACTAGCCTAACCACCACCAGCATGCGCAGGCATATGAGTGCTAAACACCCCACTCAATGGAAACAAGGCCGTTCACCTCCTGCGGGTCCCACCACTGCTCCTTCCCCTGTGTCACTCGCTGCCTCTGCTAGTCAACCCCCTGCCCAGGACCCCGGCACGAGCGCCTCCCGCCGGAAAACCACACCTTCGCCTCCACGATCCTCCACAGCGTCCACCAATGTGTCCCTGCGCAGCATTCAGCTGTCTTTACAGCAGACGCTGGAGCGCAAGAGGAAATACAGTTCCACCCACCCACATGCCCAAGCCCTCAACGTCCATATCTCCAAATTGCTGAGCCTGGAGATGCTGCCCTATAGGCTGGTAGAGACCGAGGCCTTTCGCAATCTCATGGCGGTGGCTGCCCCTCGGTATTCGGTCCCCAGCCGCCACTATTTTTCCCGATGTGCTGTCTCATTCCTACACCAGCACGTGTCACAGAACATCATCCGTGCCCTGACCAACGCTGTTTCTGAGAAGGTCCACCTAACCACGGACACGTGGACAAGTGCTGCCGGGCAGGGACACTATATATCACTGAGGGCACATTGGGTTAACTTGGTGGAGGCTGGGACCGAGTCTGACCCTGGGGCCGCTCATGTACTGCCCACACCGAGGATTGCGGGGCCTACCTCGGTCACAGTCTCTCAGACGTACTATGCCTCCTCCTCCGACCCCTCCTCCACCTCCTCCTCCGAATTACCATCCGTGGGCACGGCGCCTTCAGTCGGTAGCTCTAGGCGCAGCAGCAGTGCCGTGGGTAAGTGCCAGCAGGCGGTGCTCAACCTGCTGAGCTTAGGTGACAAAGGGCACACCGCGCAAGAGCTGTTACAGGGCATCACGGCGCAGACCGATCTGTGGCTGGCACCGCTGAACCTCAAGCCAGGCATGGTTGTGTGTGACAACGGGCGTAACCTGGTGGCGGCTCTGCAACTCGGCAGACTGACACATGTGCCATGCCTGGCCCACGTGTTCAATCTCATAGTTCAGCGGTTCCTCAAGACATACCCCAATCTGTCTGATTTGCTCACCAAGGTGCGCTGCATCTGTGCGCATTTCCGCAAGTCGACCACAGATGCTGCCACTCTTAGGGCAGCGCAGCACCGCCTACAACTGCCCGCTCACCGACTGTTGTGCGACGTGCCCACAAGATGGAATTCGACATTAAACATGTTATCCAGAGTTTACCAGCAGCGCAGAGCGATTGTAGATGGCCAGATGTCAACTTCCACCAGAACTGGTAGTCAGGTCAGTCAGATTCCTCAAGTCTACAATGAGGAGTGGACATGGATGTCTGATATCTGCCAGGTGTTGAGCAACTTTGAGGAGTCAACACAGATGGTCAGCGGCGATGCCGCCATTATCAGCCTCACCATCTCGCTGCTTTGCCTGTTGAAAAACTCACTGCTCAGCATGAAGTCGGATGCTTTGCGCTCGTCACAAGAGACGGTGGAGGAAGATATGTCGCTTGATAGCCAGAGCACCCTCCGGTCTGTTTCTCAGCGCGTATCGGAGGAGGGGGATGAGGATGAGGAGGAAGAGGAGGAGAATGTCGGCGAGACAGAAGAGGGTACCAGTGCTCAGTCCTTCTTAACTCTTGAGCGTGTATGGGCTGAAGAGGAGGACTTGGAGGAGGAGGAGGAGGAAATGGAGAGTCAGGCCAGTGAGGAGAGGGAATTCTTGCGTGTTGGGACTCTGGCGCACATGGCAGACTTCAAGTTAGGCTGCCTATCCCGTGACCCTCGCGTTAGAAGCATTTTTTCAAACACCGATTACTGGGTGTTCACTCTCCTGGACCCATGGTACAAGCAGAACCTTTCCACTCTCATCCCTGTAGAGGAAAGGAGTATGAGAGTGAATCAATATCAACAGGCCCTGGTGCACAAGCTGAAACAATACTTTCCATCTGACGCCGCTAGTGGCAGAGGGCATGGTTCTGTGGGCCAAGTAGCGGGGGAGAGGAGGCGAGCAGGCAGCTTGTCCAGCACTGGCAGGGGAACGCTCTCCAAGGCCTTTGCCAGTTTTATGTCATCCCAGCAAGACACTGTCACCTGTCCCCAGTCTAGGCAGAGTAGGGGTGAGCTTTACAGAAAGATGGTGAGGGAGTACCTAGCTGACCATACCAACGTCCAGACCGATCACTCTGCTCCATACAACTACTGGGTTTCAAAGCTGGACACGTGGCCTGAACTGGCGCTGTACGCCTTGGAGGTGCTGGCCTGCCCTGCCGCTAGCGTGTTGTCAGAGCAGGTATTCAGTGCAGCTGGTGTCGTCATCACCGATAAGCGTACACGCCTGTCAACTGACAGCGCTGACAGGCTGACGCTTATTAAAATGAACAAAGCCTGGATTTCACCGGAATTCAAATCTCCTCCGGGGGAAAGCAGCTAAAGATTAACATTACTTATGTATTCGATTCCTCTTCTCTACTCCTCCTACTCCTCCTCCCTCTTTGTCGTCTTTGCCTAACGCTGACCCAAAAAACGCAATTTTTTAGAGGTCCAACTGGCACACTCTTACCACAATTTTTCCGGAGGGCCACCTACAGGCCCTCTCTCTAAACAATTTTTCCGGAGGGCCCCCTATAGTCCCTCTCTCTAAACAATTTTTCCGGAGGGCCCCCTACAGGCCCTCTCTCCAAACAATTTTTCCGGAGGTCCACCTACAGGCCCTCTCTCTAAACAATTTTTCCGGAGGGCCCCCTACAGGCCCTCTCTCCAAACAATTTTTCCGGAGGTCCACTTACAGGCCCTCTCTCTAAACAATTTTTCCAGAGGTCCACCTACAGGCCCTCTCTCTAAACAATTTTTCCGGAGGTCCACCTACAGGCCCTCTCTCTAAACAATTTTTCCGGAGGTCCACCTACAGGCCCTCGCTCTAAACAATTTTTCCGGAGGTCCACCTACAGGCCCTCTCTCTAAACAATTTTTCCGGAGGGCCCCCTACAGGCCCTCTCTTCAAACAATTTTTCCGGAGGGCCCCCTACAGGCCCTCTCTTCAAACAATTTTTCCGGAAGTCCACCTACAGGCCCTCTCTCTAAACAATTTTTCCAGAGGGCCCCCTACAGGCCCTCTCTTCAAACAATTTTTCCGGAGGTCTACCTACAGGCCCTCTCTCTAAACAATTTTTCCGGAGGGCCACCTACAGGCCCTCTCTCCAATCAATTTTTCCACAGGGCCACATAATGCGATAGACGGGAATCAAACCCGGGTCAACTGCTTGGGAAGCATCTATGCTCACCACTTTACCACCAATAGCCATAGCAACTGATAAGAACAGATACTAAACTTGATGTAAGCCAACATTTCGACAATTGATAACCAGAAAAGGGTCCGCCGTCGAGCCCGGCGTTTGGCCACCCTGACCATTTCTCAAGGAGACAGCCTCCAGGCCCTCAACGTCCACATACAGGGCCATGCTAAATTTTTTATGTGCTCTATCTGCTACCGTTGTGTAGCTCGGTCACTCTGACCGAGTCTGACCCTGGGGCTGCTCATGTACTGCCTACTTGGAGGATGGCTGGGCCTACCTCGGTCACGGTTTCTCAGACTTACTATGCCTCTTCCTCCAACCCCTCCTCCTCCTCCTTCGAATTACCATCCGTGCTTCATCTCCTGCTACCTCAGTCTAACTCGGTCACTCTGTTGTCACTGCCATGCTGCGTCAGGCTAAATTTTTGGGTGGCTCACCTGCTACCTCATCTAACTTGGTCACTTGTTGGTGTCACCGCCATACTATGTCAGGCTTATGCCTGCATCGTGTGGCTGGGGATAGGAGAGCAGTGCCAGCATGGCCATGGGTGATGGACCTTCGTTGCACCTAGTTGGGTGCTTCCCTAACATGTGATGGGCATGTGCCTCGCCTTTCTTGGTCTGGGTGAGCACAATTGCCATGAGTGTAACCACCAGGCTGTTGCAGGAGAATTTGGGGTAATGGTGGGATTAGGCAGCCTCAGAGGCATCCATGCATGCTGCCCCTGCTGTTTCCTGTCCATTTCCGTGGTGTTTCCATCATTTTCTGATGTTTCCAGGTTTTCACCCAGCCTTCCCTAGGCAGAGCCTTGGTCCCCTGCAAAAAATGCTCGAGTCTCCCATTGACTTCAATGGGGTTCGTTACTCGAAACGAGCATCCGAGCATCGGGAAAAGTTCGTCTCGAATAACGAGCACCCGAGCATTTTAGTGCTTGCTCATCTCTAGTCTGAATACTTGTATCAATATTGTACTTTTTATTTTCCATAAATTAGCAAAGGTTTTGAACATTTTGTTTTCACGTTGTCATTATGGGGTATTAAATGCAGAATGATTGGGGGAAAACTTGATTTTTTATTTTAGCACAAGGCTGCAACATAAGGTAAAATGGGCAAAAAATTGAAAAGGTGTGAAGACTTTCCAAATACATTGTATATAAGTTAATCATATCACCCCTCAAGATTTACTAACTTTTAATTTGTTTACTCTATCCTTATAACTAAGACCCTCCATACCCTATCAGTTTAGTCACTTTTCTTTTGCTCCCAGAACTGCGCTGCATATTCCAGATGAGGCCATACCAAAGGTGTGTAAAATTATAATATTGCATCCTTGTCCTGTGAGTCCATGCCTCGTTTAATGCATGACACTATCCTGGTGGCCTTAGAAACATCTGATTGACATTGTATGCTGTTATTTAATCTACCATCTACAAGGACACTCAAATCCTTCTTTCACAAATGCCCAAACACTCAGGCCCTGATTTATCACACCTTCACTCCAGAATTCTGTCTTCAAAAAGTCGCACGATAGGGCTTTTGCGACTTTTTTGCGCATTTTTTTGCGACTTTTTGCATGTGTACACAACTCACTCCAGATTGTAATATGGGTGGAAAAGTGGGTGTGGTTAGCCATGTTAATGAGTTTCACTCCAGATTTTTCATTGCGACTTTTTAAAAAAAGTCGCAAAATAGTCGCAATCTCACTCCAGGAGGAGGGTGGAGTAGGAAAAGTGGAGTAGCTTCTCTAGACAGAAGTGTTAGGTTTAAGGACAAGCCACATTTATCAAACAACCTGTGACGTTTGATAAATGTGGCAGAAAGTACTCCAACACAGACTGAAGCAAAACTGACTTCAAATATTTTCCTAATGATAAATTCCCCCCTCAGTATCCAAGTCAGCTTGTAGTTGATGGACATCTTCCATAAACTGAACAGTACTACATCGCTTAGTGTCATCTGCAAGGATAGAAACCGTTCTATTAATTCCATCCTCTATATCATTAATAAAAAAGTTAAATTATAGCAGGTCCAGCACTGAATCTTGGGGTACACCACTTATAACTGGGGACCACTTATAACCACTGTAGTGTACATGTGAAACTTATTAAATAAATGTGTTCACCCCCAAAAACTGAAATACATAAAAACCATGACAAACATGCTTGCAGTTTTTTCAATGCAGATGTGTATATTCCCCAGATGCTTTGCTTGCTACCTGAATTGAGCTGTTATGCTAAACCTGATTGGCTATTGCTGTTCATTAGCATAAAAATGTCAGCTTGGGCTTCTGACCCATATTGTGAATATTTTCTGTGCAAATATTGTCAATGCAAGCAGCTCTTCAGACAAATAATTCTAAAAAGGTATATGTCTAAGATTTTTAAAGTGCGGTAAGTAGTTCATTCAGTTGTTTTTCATTTGAGTGCAGTTTTTGTCAACTTGTATATTGGTGGAATTAAATGAGTTGTCTGGGCTACAGATTGGTGTCATATCGCTGGGGGTCAAAAAAACCCCACCCCCCATGATCAGCTGTTTTGGACGGCTGTGGCACTGTAAGCTATACAGCTGGAAGCAGACTACTTTGTATACTGTGTAGTGGCCGTGCCAGGGTACTGCAAATCAGCTCCTATTGAAGTGAAGTAAAGTACATTGGCACCAGAAGCTACACAATGCACAAAGCCTTCTGCTGTTGCCGTAAACAGCTGACCTGTGGCATTACTGGGTGCAACTTCAGCCTGATCAACCCTTTTATTGATTTGCAGTAAGATCACAATGGTGACTTACTCTGCAGTGTATTACTGTACACATGGTGAATGTCCAGTGTTAAATACCCCTTTTTGATTTGTATCTTTATTTAACTCTTAAAACCAGTCAAAACTCAATTTCTTTACATGATACAGAGCTCCATATCCTTTGCACAAAAGTTACATGATAAATTTCTGTCTGTCTGTAGTCACCACTTGGGGGAGTTTACGAGCATATTGAATACTGTTTATACGGTCAATACTAAAACAGTAAGCAGTGAGTTTCTAGGCTCTGTCTTGTGGTGACTTTAGGCAGGCAGAATTTAACCATTTAACTTCATGTCTATGTGGCAGATATATAGGGCTGCGTGTGAAAAACAGAGCTCCAACCCCTATGCAAATCATGTGGTGTTAGTAGACACTCAGGCTCAGTCCTCAGTGTACTGCTGTTTGCTATTTATAACAGACCAAGAGAGAGATTTATCAGCTCTACCCCCAGTTGCCTCTTATTTAACCAGTAATGCAATCCTCATATGTCCAACCCAGGTATAGTACACCCAGGTAAAGATCAGTCAATGGTGCTCAGTGTAGTAGTTCCAAGCCAAACAGTATTCAAATGAAGGTGAAGAAAATATAGTCACGATACTCACTGACATTAATCCATTAAATGTGTTTGTTGCATATGCAAAATCAGATATATAACATAGGGGTTATTATCCACAAGACTCACTTCTATTATTGAACAACTGCTTCATGTAACATGTGACTGTTTATCCAGGTGGCACAGAAAACACATGTGAAGACATTTTCAATTTACCAGGGGAAGAAATGCTAGATATATTGTGTGTTGGATAAAGCTAAGGGTGGTGGGTGATCGTCAGCATGAACTACTGATTGATAACCATTCAAAGGTAAATGCTGTTCCCCACTATATTTGGCTATCCCATACACTTTGAATGGAGTAGCAGTGCATATGTTCAAGCACCACTGCTGCTCAGCTAGGATCATGGGGCCCCTGTCTTCATGATTGCTGGCGACATTGCTACAATCTGTGACTGCATAATACAAAGGGAGCTTTGTAGTCTGGAATCTGCCTTCTGTCTTATTACAAGGTTGCTGCTTTCTCCCCATTAACTGCAGATCTTCTTGTTCAGATATTCAGCTTGGCTGCTGTGTAGCCAGCACCACCTCACTAGGAAGCACAATAGAGACAATGACTGTAAACTAAGAGCAACTAAATCTCCAATATGGAAAACATGATCAGGTAAGTTATACTGTTACACGTGCATTGACATAAATGAGCCTTAGTAATGGGCATTATGGAAGTCTCCTTTAAAAAATATTAAGACCCCTGTGTTCAACAGTACAACCCATCAAATATCATGCTATAAGTAACTATCATTAATTCACAATAGAGAACTCCATTGTGGTGTCTCCTACAACTAACCATTACATAGTAACATAGTTTACCGTATTTTTCACCCTATAAGATGCACCGGCTCATAAGATGCACCTAGGTTTTAGAAGAGGACAAAAAGAAAAAAATATTTTTCATTAGACCTCTGGTCAGACCAGCAATCAGACCCCCAATATTAATCAGATCTCAGCTGAAAGCTATAACCTATAATATTGTTACCCTCCAGAAATATATCCAGGCCCCTCTTGAACACTTTTAGTGAACTTACCATCACCACCTCCTCAGGTAGAGAGTTCCATAGTCTTACTGCTCTTACCGTAAAGAATCCTCTTCTATGTTTGTGTACAAACCTTTCCTAGACGCAGAGGATATCCCCTCGTCACAGTCACAGTATAGATGATGGGAGAGATCTCTGTACTCCCCCCTGATGTATGTATACATAGTTATTAAATCTACCCTCAATCATCTTTTTTCTAAAGTGAATAACTCTAATTTTGATAATATTTCTGGGTACTGTAGTCCACCCATTCCAGTTATTACCCTAGTTGCCCTCCTCTGACCCCTCTCCAGCTCTGCTATGTCTGTCTTCTTCACAGGAAGCCCAGAACTATACACAGTACTCCATGTGTGGTCTGACTAGTGATTTGTAAAGTGGCAGGACCACAGGCATCTATGCCTTTTTTAATGCAACCCATTATCTTATTGGCCTTGGCAGCAGCTGCCTGACACTGGTTTCTACAGCTTAATTTGCTGTTCATTAAAATTCCTAGGTCCTTTTCCATGTCAGTGTTACCCGGTGTTTTACCATTTAGTATGTACTGGTGACTTGCATTATTCCTTCCCATGTGCATAACTTTACATTTGTTAGTGTTAAACCTCATCTGCCACTTCTCTGCCCAAGCCTCCAGTCTATCCAGATCCATCTGTAGCAGTGTACTGTCCTCTTCTGTGTTAATTACTTTACACAGTTTAGTGTCATCTGCAAAAATTGAATGAATAAATTTGAGCTGCTGCTTAGCAAACAATTATTTATTACAAAACAGGAGCTTCAATTACATGTACACAATGTACTCCAATAACCTGTTATTTACAGAATTGTTATTCTTTAGATTTATTGCTGCCATTTTATCAGGCACTTCTTCAGGCTGTACATCATCTAGTTTATCATTTTTGACACAAAAGAACTTGTTCGTCCACAAAATTTATGAGCTACTCTAAAAAAATATGAATTGTATATCTCTGGTAATCATGATCACAATTTATTAACATTACGCTGCTACTGTGTATGTATATACAGTGCCTTGCGAAAGTATTTACCACATTTCAGGCTTCAAACAAAAAGATATAACATTTTAAATTTTTGGTGAAGAATCAACAACAAATGGGTCACAATTGTGAAGTGGAACAAAATTTATTGGATCATTTAAACTTTTTTTGTAATAATAAAACTGAAAAGTGGGGCGTGCAAAATTATTCGGCTCATTTACTTGCAGTTCAGTAAAATCACTCCAGAAGTTCCTTGAGGATCTCTGAATGATCCAATGTTGTCCTAAATGACTGATGAAGATAAATAGAATCCACCTGTGTGTAATCAAGTCTCTGTATAAATGCACCTGCTCTGTGATAGTCTCAGGGTTCTGTTTAAAGCACAGAGGCCATCATGAAGACCAAGGAACACATCAGGCAGGTCCGTGATACTGTTGTGGAGAAGTTTAAAGCCGGATTTGGATACGAAAAGATTTCCCAAGTTTTAAACATCCCAAGGAGCACTGTGCAAGCGATCATATTGAAATGGAAGGAGTATCAGACCACTGCAAATCTATCAAGACCCGGCTGTCCCTCTAAACTTTCATTTGAAGCAAGGAGAAGACTGATCAGAGATACAGCCAAGAGGCCCATGATCACTCTGAGTGAACTGCAGAGATCTACAGCTGAGGTGGGAGAGTCTGTCCATAGGACAACAATCAGTTGAACACTTCACAAATCTGGCCTTTATGGAAGAGTGGCAAGAAGAAAGCCATTTCTCAAAGATATCCATAAAAAGTCTCTTTTACAGTTTGCCACAAGCCACCTGGGAGACACACCAAACATGTGGAAGAAGGTGCTCTGGTCAGATGAAACCAAAATCAAACCTTTTGGAAACAATGCAAAACGATATGTTTGGCATAAAAGCAACACAGCTCATCACCCTGAACACACCATCCCCACTGTCAAACATGGTGGTGTCAGCATCATGGTTTGGGCCTGCTTTTCATCAGCAAGGACAGGGAAGATGGTTAAAATTGATGGGAAGATGAGCCAAATATAGGACCATCCTGGATGAAAACCTGTTGGAGTCTGCAAAAGACCTGAGACTAGGACGGAGATTTATCTTCCAACAAGACAATGATCCCAAACATAAAGCAAAATCTACAATGGAATGGTTAAAAAATAAACGTATCCAGGTCAAAAGCCAGGTCAAAGTCCAGACCTGAATCCAATTGAGAATATGTGGAAAGAGCTGAAAACTGCTGTTCACAAACGCTCTCCATCCAACCTCAAAGAGCTCGAGCTGTTTTGCAAGGAAGAATGGGCAAGAATTTCAGTCTCTAGATGTGCAAAACTGATAGAGACATAACCCAAGCGACTTGTAGCTGTAATCACAGCAAAAGGTGGTGCAACAAAGTATTAATGCAAGGGGGCCAAATAATTTTGCACGCCCCACTTTTCAGTTTTATTATTACAAAAAAAGTTTAAATGATCCAATAAATTTCGTTCCACTTCACAATTGTGACCCACTTGTTGTTGATTATTTTTGTTTGAAGCCTGAAATGTGGCAAAAGGTTGAAAAGTTCCAGGGGGCCGAATACTTTCGCAAAGCACTGTATATGTACACTGACGAGCAAAAGGGTAACAATGTTTTTTGAACTTTAGACTTACAGGCTTCATATCTCACCATCCACTACAGCTTTGAACATGAGACCATCATTTTATAGACAATCATCTTGGCTATCTCATACATAAACTGGACTTGCCACTATTTAGCATATTAATTAGTTATGCTGATTCTTGTCTAAATTTTAATTTTTATTATTTTGTTAGTATTTTGTAAATCCACCTTTGGCTTTCAACACTGCCTGAATCTTTCTGGGCATGCTCTTAATCAGATTCAAGCATGTGTCGTTTGAAATCTGTTCTCAGGTCCCTTCTAAATGTTCCCAATGTTGGTGCATACTGGTTGACTCAATTTGGTACAAATACAGATTTTTCTTCAACTCTACCCACAAGTGTTCGATTGAGTTGAGCTCTGGGGATTGTGGGGCCAATCCAGCACCTCTACTTCATTGTCATTGAACCATTTCTTTGATAATCTTGCAGTATACTTCGGGTCTTTGTCCTGCTGGAACACTGTCGTCCTTTTCATACCGATAGTACTCAAGTGTATGAAGTAACTCATCTAGTAACTCACATATAGCTCAGCATTTTGACCATCTATCCTGGTCAAGTATCCAATGCCTTTGGCTGTAAACAACCACATATCATCAGATTTCCTCCACCGAAATTGACAGTTCCTTCAATTACTCGATCCATTAGCCACCTTTTCCCTTGTTTCTTCCAGACCCATTTGCACCCATCAGAACCCAGTCTATTGACTTTCATCTCATCAATCCAAATCACTTGTTTTCAATCTTCTACTGTCCACTGTCCGTATTTTTGTGAAAACTTGAGCCGACACTTCAAATTTAAGGGGTTTGTGAAAAGGAAAATTACACATTGACTAAAAACAATAATCTTAATTTTCCACTTCACTGTGCTAAAATTATATGTTTTCTTACTTTTCATAAAATGTCACTTTTAGCAATGACAATGATATCTTGCCAAATGTTTCTAAGTTAAAACATAAATCTTAATGAATGTACTATATTCTGCCTCTGAATAGAAGCTGAAGCTTCAAAACACTCTGTAACCATAGCAAAGCACCTGAATTTCAGCATAACTGATGGGCATGTTTTCTATTACCTATTCATCATTGTTGTTTTATAAATAATACACTTGGCACTAAAAATATGAAGATATAAAAATAGACTACGGGGCACATTTATTAAGTTTAATACACCGGTCTTAATAAACCCTTAAAGGGTTTCTGTCATCATGTTTGACCATATTAAACCAGATGACATTTGCAATGCGCAAATGTCACCTGAGGTCTAATATGGTCTTCTTTTTAAGATTTGTGTCCCCGTTTTATTAGTGTGACGTCATCGGCGCAGGCGCAGTGAGGAAGCCGGGAGCCCCGCAGCCAGCTGCACTCACTGTGCCTGCGCCGAATGACGGACCCACGGCGCAGGTGCAGGATTTGCAGCGCTGACAGGGCCAGCAGCAGATAGAGCGAGCGTCCTGGCCCTGTCAATCAGCGCTGATGACGAAATATAGAAGGTGGGGGAAACGGCGCTACTAGGTGCAGGGTTACCACCCCTTGCACCTAGTGAAGGGAATTTGCATATTGCAAAAGTAGGTTTTTTAAGAAAATGGGGACACAAATCTTGAAAAGAAGACCATATTAGACATCAGGTGACATTCGCGCATTGCAAATGCCATCTGGTTTAATATGGTCAAACATGGTGACAGAAACCCTTTAAGCTGGCGGCTGTTTGACTGAAGTTATGAAGAGGCGCCGGCCGCTCCATAACTTCGACGGATCCTCCACCAGTTCTAAATGTAAAACAGCTTCCGAGCTGTCTTACATTTAGACCTTTTTCTACGCCTAAACCAGGAGAAGAAAATGGTAAATAAGACGAGCCTGCTGGCCTGACCCCTTCCCTGTGTTTTGCTCCCACTCCTGGTTTTGGCTTGCAAATATTGCTAAAAAATACTGACCAATACACCGACCATATGAAGATGGGTTTATAGATGGGTGACTTATAGCCACAGTCAACAGTAAAGACTTAAGTTGATATCAAGTGTTGGAAAATATTCCAATTGATGACTTAAACATGCTAATTTTTATTCAGAGATGATGGTAAAATCATGGGATACAGAACAATCTATGTGATACTGCGCATTACCTTTCCCAGTATAGATATGATCCCCCTGCTGAAAGATACATGCAGTAGTACAACCAGTTTCAATTCCACAAGGAAAGGAAAATACATACAATGCAACGGCACACTGCTAACCAGATAAAGCACAAAATGCCATAGGGATATGAAATATTCTGGAGCTAATGCTATGCTTGTTTGGTAAATTAGAGATTCTTGGCAAATATATTTTGTACAAAATTATCTGAGCCCGTCCACCAAATCGTCAAGGTGATCTCTGTAGAACGGGAACCTAACACTATATCCTACCTGTCATGTGCCAACCTTGACTTCCGTATAATCAGGGGGTGTTTCAATTCCAAGTTACCATGCTGATGGTTTTTTAAAATGCGGCGTCTGTCTTTATCTAAGTGCAGTGTGGAAATTACGCTTTGATGGGACTGGTATCTAGACTATGGATTGAGCCCCAGTCGGTGGCGCGTTTCCGTTCGTTTAGGTTTGCAGCTCTTGCTCTCAAGGAGTAGCTAGTGACTTCACTATTCAACTACGGATAGTTGCGAGTGGCAAACTTTCTTCCACCACGTTGAGTCTAGTTTCAACTTACGATGGATCATTGTATCTTGAGGGATCACTGTATACACCCTCTCTTAATTGCTCTACTTTAAATCTTTGCCTGCTGCCGCCGCCTCATAGTATTGTGCTGCCCTTAGTGACAAAGACTCATACCACTTTCACTACATTTATATCGCTCCACATTCCTATTCAAACGCGAACAGTTCTATTTTGGCATTTAAACCAACAGGTGCCAACGTATTCATATTGGAGATCCATTGTGAATCTGGACATATTTTTAATGTAGTCACCTCCCCTTTTATCTTTCTTCACCACCTATCCCTCAAAAAATTGAACCTGCAAAATTCCCTTAATGTTTCTCTTTATAGTGTCGTGACAATGGATGCCCTTCATGATTGCATATATCACCCTCCAGCTATTACATGTGATATGCTCCCTAATGTTCTGCTTATATGAATCAACACTATTTTGTGTTTGAATCCGTGTTTTATTGTTTCGCGACTTTTTGCAACCTGCACATTTTTTACATGGATAGAAGCCTTTCAATGGACTTTCCTCCTTAAGATGTTTTGCATTTTTATTATTTATAGCCATGCATCTACTCGTGGATGCCACCATATTTCCTATATTTTTTGCCTTTCGGTAGACAACTCTAGGTATAGTAGGGATAAATTCTACTATTTTAGCTATTTCAACTATTTTATCCTCCTTTAGGATGTCCCAATATTTACTTTACTAATCTTTTTAAAGTACATCGCTTGGCCATTATATGATATAAAGATGGGTGGAATTATTATTTCTTCATCTGTTTTTATTTTTATCATCTCTTTATCTTCAAGAAGGGCCTGTCTATTTATTCGACCTATTTCTATTTTTTTCTCCATCAATTTTTGTTTGCTGTAACCCTTAGATTCAAATCTTTTTTGCATTTTTTCTGCCTCTCTTTCATATTCTTCTACTTTTGTGCAGTTCCTTTTTATACATAGGAATTGACTTCTGTGTATATTTTCTAACCATCTCGGTAAGTGGCAACTTTAAATAGAAATAAAACTATTCACATCCATTGATTTATTAAATGTATTTATACATATTTTATCCCCTTCTATGTATATCGTTACATCTAAAAAGTTTCTCTCTTTACTGCTGTAGCTAGGTGTAAGTTCTAAGTGAAAATAATTTTTATGTATACTTTTAAAACTTTCCATCTTTTCAGCTGTCATTTAAAATTTGTAACGTATGTTTGGTATCTTTTAGGTATATGGGGAGAGATTGTGCATATGGTTGCAGATGCTGATCTACATATCTGGAGAGAGAGCTTGTGAGGCTATCTATCCCAGACACAATGGGTCTACCTGGCGTGTTCCCCATGTTTTTATATATTTTAGGGTTGTGGTAAAACACAGCAATTTTTGGGTATTGTATATTAATAAATGCTGCTTCTTTTTATGTAGAAGCCCTTGGCTCCTCCCTTTTTGGACAAGCTCTTTCAGCTCTTTTTTTTAAGAATTCCGTCGGGTCACTTTTTAGTAGCTTATGTTCTACCATCCCCCAATATATTTTTTGCCTCATTATGATAATCTTCTCTATTCATTACAACAAAACAATGAGGTGTTCATAGCCTTTAAGCTCAACTAGTTTTGTAAAATAACCAGCATTTTATTTTTCTGTGCATGTAAAATAAGTAGCCCCTTTACTCACATTATATGTTAATAATTCACTCCAAAATAAATGCAATTTTAGTTTAATGAATTAGATGCAAGTCTGTAGAGAGAAATGTGTTTATGTTATTATGTTATGATATTTTTGTTTCATATGAATGTAGAGTTCCTCTCCTAGTGACATTCTTCAGAAAATAAACAGTTAATGTTGTTTAGCTCAGGATGTATTTTTGGCAATGGATTACACTCAGAGCTGTTCTGAACTACAATATCCAAGATCCCTCATGGTCAATTGGGGGAGGGGCAGGAAGGGGAGGAGTTCTAAGGTCCTTGGGCCAGAGACTAGTTCCAGAGCTACAGGAAGAAAAGTGAAGGACTTATGTTTTGTTACCTAAGGGACATTGGATCACTACAAAAAGGACTTGTAAAGAACCTACCTGTTAACAGACACGTGCCTGGGCCATGAGTAAAACAAGTGACAGTTGTGATAGCTGGAGAGACACAGTGTGGTGTGAGGCAGGCGCCATTTTAGGAAGGACACATGGTGGAATTGTAATGCAGTCTGCCATTTTCAAAGAGAAATCTCAGTAACACAAGTTTGAATGAGTCTCAAATGCATCCACAGTGCTCCACATAGAATTCTGAAGACTGGAGTGAGATAAAGTTCAGTGTTGTGAAGTGTATCTGTACAAGTAAGGGGGATAAGTGTCTAAGGAATTGATCGAAGCTGCCTGTTGATTCCCCACCTGTCTGTAAAGGGAGAGACTGCATTGCCAATGATCACTATTCTGGGAGCTACTGGATTTAAAGTTGTGGCTGTTTTGGATTATTTCCTTTGTTTCAAGAGAACCTATGTTTTTTTTCTTCTTTGCTTCATTATTGGACTCCATTTTGTTTTTTGGTACTAGAGGACTGTGGACACATTTTTTCCTTAAACCTGTTTTTCCTCTCATCTCAGATAAAAGTCTCTGAGGGTCTTTCTAACCAGCTGGTTTATAGAGTTTATTGTGTGATAAGATTCATTCATGATTTATTGATGACATTGCCTTAATTTAATTATTGGTGGTTAAATAGCCAATCGTTTTATTTGCCATTTCATATTGCAACATATATATTGCAATTTACCTGCTTTAAGGGAAATTCAACTAACCAGTTACAATAAATGTGTTTTTTTCTGCTGAAAAAGAAAAAATTGTTTCAGAGTGTTGGGGAATAAAAAGGGGTGTCACCAAGGTTTCAGGCAGGGGTCACCTCCCATATTCTAATTAAGCTCCACCCATGGGTGTGCTCGTCCGGGATACTTGTGGCCTGCCTACTTGTGAGTGACTCCTCCCATTTTCCCCAAAATGTCTCAAAACCAGCCAGATACAACAAAAATGACAGAAACAACCCTAAACTCACAGGCTGTTTCAGAGTGGTGCCAAACACTCCAACTAGATCAGAGTCACTGTTTAGGCCTGTTCATCTCCACCTCCATTCTCACCCAGCGACAGATTTACCAGATAATGGATGAGACTTTATCCGGAAGTCGTTTAATTAAAGGCCTGAAGCAAGACCAGAGTGGTAACAGCATGAGAGTTCTACTGGAACTAGACTGTCCTGTTGCTAATCTAGTGGTGCCTGACAATTTTGAAGTAGGAGCTAAAAAATACAAAGTGCAAATAGTTGCACCAGCCAAAGACCAGCAGATGCCAGTTCTAAGTCAACCTTCAGCTCAAACAACCACTACCGCCACAATTGGCCCAGAGTTTCTGAATGCTCTCGGTGACTTAGTGGAAAAGTGTGCCAAGTCAGGACATTCAACGGGTAGATACAAACGCCTTCCTATGTTCTCAGGGACTCAGCCTCTCCCATCTGGAGAAGAAAGCTTTGAGGCCTGGATGGAACAGGCTCTGAAAGGTCTGGATGAATGGGAAGTCTCTGAAGTTTTAAAAAGGCAAAGGATAGCAGAAACTTTGAAAGGAATAGCTGCTGATACTATTAGGAATCCTAAGCTGAGTAAGAAAGAGTGCACCGCACACGACTACTTAGAGGCATTACAGGATGTGTTCGGTAGGACAGAGGGAGTCTCTGAACTTTTGTACCAGTTTGAGCACACTTATCAAGAAAAGGGAGAGAAGCTGTCCCTTTATATACACCGTCTGGATAAAACATTGCATCAGATAATGCTTAAAAAAGGGATGGATGTCAACTCGGTGGACAGTGTCAGAGTGAGACAGATACTTCGAGGTGCTCTACCCTTAGATCTGGTAATGCTCAAGTTGAGGTCTCAAGGGAACTGTGACACTCTTAGATATAATCAGCTGGTCAAGTTAGTTTGAGAAGAGGAAGCAATGTTGGAGGCAAAGGAGGTCAGTGCAAGGGTCCCATGAACCTTTAGTACTAAAGTGCAGACAGCACAAGCTTGTTGTACAATGGAGGAGTTAGCTCTACTGAGAGAACAAGTCTCAAAGCTAACTGAACTGGTGACTCTGGTAGCTGGCACTAAGTTACAACCAGATAAAAATGCTGAAACTGTTCGTTTGGGTACTGCCCCCCAGAAGGTGGAAGGAAAAGCCATAATCTGTTACAAGTGTGGAGGAAAAGGGCATGTTAGGAGGCAATGCCCCAGTCCTGAAACCTCAAAGGAACTGCCAACAGGACAGAAGCCGGGAAACTTCAGGGGGCCCCAGTGAAGGAGTCAGCAGAAGAAGGAACTCCAAGCAAGCAAAACCAAGGGATGACCATCCTTCCTTCAACCCTCAAGTTAAAACCAAGACTGAAATCCAACCTATACCATTGAAGTGGGTAAGAGACAGAACTAAAGCCATAACACAGGAGAAGTTGGTAGAGGAGTCCTCCATGTATAAAAACTCTCAAAGTACCACAGGTTGGCCCAAAACTAGATGTCAGAAGGTTGTGTCTGGTGCTACAACAGACATGAGATCAAGAATACCTCCTAAGTTAACCGGGCCTTCTCCAGTAGTTTCAGTCCAGATTGAAGGAGTGTATAGCAAAGCCCTGTTGGATATAGGCACTCAGATAACAGTACTTTTTAGAGACTTCTACCAAAAACATCTGAAGCATCTCCCTCTTCACAACTTAGAGAATCTGGAGATCTGGGGCGTCAGCGACACTAAGTTCCCTTATGATGGTTATGTGTCTCTCAAGTTGGAGTTTCCTTTTTCTGTGGTGGGATCAACGGAAGTCTTCGAAACTTTGGCTGTTGTCTGCCTTAGGCCTAAAGAAGGTGGGGAAGCAGCCATGCTGGTAGGCACCAACACCGACTTTGTGCAAAGAATGTTGACACCACAATTGGAGAAACAGTCGGATGCTATGCACCCAGTGTTGAGGCCCATGTTTGCCCTGCTAAAGTCTCAGGAAAGATATCAGAAGGAAGATATCGGTCATGTGTGGACTCAATCAAATAAAGGATATACTGTTCTACCCGGTAAAGTTACCTGCTTGAGGGCCAAGATTAAAATGTACAGTGACAGTACCAGTTCTCACCTTATGGAGATGGATCCTGAAGCAGATTTACCTCCTGGAGTAGAGTTGGTGCCAGAAGTCTGGCCATCAAGCAAAGCAAAGCATCCAAGGGACTCTCTCCAAGTGGCATTGAAGAACACTGTAAGTGCTCCAGTAGTGTTATGGTCCTCTGTACGCCTTGGGAAGGTTTACAATGCTACCCCTTTACCTTCCGCAGCCCTCCTTGGAGCAAGGCCAGAAGCTGTTGAGGCCCTGATTGATGAAGTTGATATAGGAGGAGGTCAGATGTCACCAGAGTGGGTAGACAAAGCCCGAGAGTTGTTAAAAGCTCGGAAAAACTGTTTCTCTGCACATGAGCTGGACATGGGATGTGCAAAGAGTGCGCAGCACCAGATATGGTTGAAAGATGACAGACCTTTCCGAGAACGCCCTAGAAGAGTAGCCCTTGGTGATTTGGAGGATCTATGTAAACACCTGGAAGAACTTAAAGCAGCCAGGATAATCAGAGAGTCCCAAAGTCCTTATGCTTCACCTATAGTGGTGCGTAAGAAGAATGGCACCATACGGATGTGTGTTGATTACCGGACTCTAAATCAGCGAACCATTCCTGATCAGTATGCCACACCTTGGATTGAAGATGCTTTGAATTGTTTAGTGGGGAGTAAGTGGTTTAGTGTCTTGGATTTAAAGAGTGGATACTATCAGATTCCAATGAATCCTGAAGACAGGGAATTGACGGCCTTTTTCTACCCAGGTGGATTCTTTGAATTTAATAAGATGCCACAAGGGCTTATGGGAGCTCCAGCTACATTCCAGAGACTCATGGAGAAGACTGTTGGTGACATGCATCTGCTAGAAGTGATCGTATATTTGGATGATATAATAGTGTTTGGAAAAACACTGGAAGAACACACTGACCGGCTGATGAGAGTCTTGGACCGGCTTGAGCAGGAAGGTTTGAAGCTGTCTCTTGAGAAGTGCAAGTTTGTTTTTCCAGCCTTCTGTGACGTATGTAGGGCATGTGGTTTCAGCTGAGGAGATTGCCACTGACCCAGCAAAAGTGGAAGCTATGACATCATGGCCTAAACCCCGAACTATCACTGAAGTGCGTTCTTTCCTGGGGTTCTGCAGCTACTACAGAAGATTTGTCAAGGGGTTCTCCAAAATAGCAAGACCTCTCAATCAGCTGCTGTAGAATGAGGTGGAATCTGGCGACACTGATGAAAAGGGGACTCTCTTGAAACAAAAGGGGCTCAGAAATTCAAAGGAGTGTATTGAAGACCATTGGAGTCCTGAAAGTGAGCAGTCTTTCGAACAGTTGAAGTATTGCCTTACCCATGCTCCAGTGCTAGCCTATGCTGACCCTGCCAAGCCATATGTACTACATGTGGATGCAAGCCAAGAAGGTCTTGGAGGAGTGTTATATCAAGAACATGACAAGAAGCTAAGACCAGTGGCTTTTGTGAGCAGAAGTTTGTCTCCCACAGAGAAGAACTATCCAGCCCATAAACTGGAATTTTTGGTTCTAAAATGGGCGGTGGTTGACAAATTACATGACTACTTGTATGGAGCTGAATTTGAAGTTCAAACTGACAATAACCCCTTGACTTATATCCAGACCACTGCCAAACTGGATGCTATAGGTCATCGGTGGATGGCTGCCCTGTCAAATTACAACTTTAGCCTCAAGTACCGCCCAGGAAAAGAAAATGGGGATGCCGATGGACTTTCCCGAAGACCTCATGGCAGAATACACCCTGATGATGATTGGGTGGAAATCCCCGCACCTGGGGTGAGAACCATGTGTCAATATGGCAGCTGTCAATCTCATGATGGGTGTTGGGCACGAAAGCTAGGGCTACATGAAGAGAGTGTGCCTGAAGTCTACTGTAATCTGGTTACTTTACAAGCTTCACCTCTTCCCGCTATCACACAAAGTAATTTGAAAACAGATCAAAAAGATGACCCACTTTGTCGCCTGGCTATTGAGGCTCTACAGAAAAGGCAAGTTGATATACTGCACACAGATGATCATCCTTTGGCTAAACTCCTTGTCAAAGAATGGGATCGGTTGAAAATCCGCCATGGGCTGGTGTACCAAAGAGCCCCAAGCCATTTAGACAGTGAGAAATGGCAACTACTACTTCCTCAAAAGTACAAGGAGGTGATACTTCAATCACTGCACGATGACCATGGCCATCTGGGTTATGATCGAACTTTAAGCCTAGTCAGGGACAGATTCTACTGGCCATGTATGAAGCAAGATGTAGAAGATTATTGCCGTTCTTGTCTTCACTGCATTCAGAGGAAAACCCTGCCTGCTAGAGCTGCTTCTTTAGGAAAAATGGAAAGCATAGGGCCGTTGGATCTTGTTTGTATTGACTTTTTATGCATTGAAACAGATGAAAGCGGAGTCAGCAATGTATTAGTGGTGACTGACCATTACACAAGATACGCTCAAGCTTTCCCTACACGTGACCAAAAAGCCATCACAGTGGCGAAGATACTTGTTGAAAAGTTCTTTGCGCACTATGGCCTTCCAAGGAGGATACATTCGGATCAAGGACATGACTTTGAAAGCAAGTTGATTTATGAGCTACTCACATTGCTGGGGATACAAAAGAGCCATACAACCCCATATCACCCACAAGGGGATCCTAAGCCAGAGCGTTTTAACAGAACACTGTTAGACATGTTAGGCACCCTGTCAGCCAAGAAGAAAGCCCATTGGAGCCGGCATGTAGCTACTGTCGTCCATGCATACAATAGTACTAGAAGTGATGCTACAGGATTCTCTCCATACCTTTTCATGTTTGGAAGAGAGGCATGGCTTCCAGTTGATTCGGTTTTTGGCGTTACTGCTGATGACATGCCAGTACAGTCACATGCAAGCTATGTGAAAAGATTAAAGGAAAACTTGAAACAGGCCTATGAACACGCTGAAGCTGCTGCTGGGCGGCGTCACCATCAAAATAAAGCCCTGTATGACAAAAAGGTGAAGGTCCATGACTTACAACCAGGAGACAGAGTTCTTTTAAGAAATCTTGGCCTTCATGGAAAAAACAAGCTGGCAGATCGTTGGGGTTCACAAATCTACATCATCTGCTCGCAGTTGTCCAACATCCCAGTGTATCAAATTCGGCCAGAATGGAAAGAAGGACCCATAAAGACATGGCATCAAAATAATCTTATGCCTTTGACAGAATCTGCCAGGAACATAAATCCAGAACCTAGACTGGCTCAGCGAAAACCCAACTCTAGGCGTTCTAGGAGACTCAGGCGAAGAGAACCTTTACTCCCAAATCAGGAAGACACTGTCCCACCAGAAGAGACAAATACCAGCGAGGATGAGTGGGAACTGGATGAGTTTTTCCATGACTGGAACATGGACCCTCCACTAGACATTAATTTGAACATCAATGCTCCAGAATTCATTCCCCAACAAATTCAGAAAGAGCTGGATGATCAGTCTGTCCCAGATGTAGGTGATTCTTTGCCAAGTGACAATGGAGAGGACACCGATTCCCCTGATGAAGGCTCTGCAAGTTCTGCTGAAGCAACCTTTCCTAGTAATGAGGACAAGGGGGATGAAGTTGTGCAAGGCACATTTCAAAAAAAGGAACAAGATGGGTATGAGTCAGGTCATGAAACAAGACCTTCAAGAACCATTAGACCTCCACAAAGACTTACCTATGATTCCTTGGGACATAGTACAGAAGAGCCTATTAAGACTGCTCATCGACTGACCTTCGCCCATTCTCCCTTAATCATTAGTTCACTTGGTGACACCCTACCCCAGACAAAGTGTGGTAATGTGCCTTGGTGGGATGTTCCTCTTGCGTATAATGCTACTGCTCACTTGATGGTGTATTAATAGTTTGTATTTTATATTAACCCATGTGTTTCTTTCTCATCTTGAGAGGACTCAAGACTTCAAGTGGGGGGAGAATGTAGAGTCCCTCTCCTAGTGACATTCTTCAGAAAATAAACAGTTAATGTTGTTTAGCTCAGGATGTATTTTTGGCAATGGATTACACTCAGAGCTGTTCTGAACTACAATATCCAAGATCCCTCATGGTCAATTGGGGGAGGGGCAGGAAGGGGAGGAGTTCTAAGGTCCTTGGGCCGGAGACTAGTTCCAGAGCTACAGGAAGAAAAGTGAAGGACTTATGTTTTGTTACCTAAGGGATATTGGATCACTACAAAAAGGACCTATAAAGAACCTGCCTGTTAACAGACACGTGCCTGGGCCATGAGTAAAACAAGTGACAGTTGTGATAGCTGGAGAGACACAGTGTGGTGTGAGGCAGACGCCATTTTAGGAAGGACACATGGTGGAATTGTAATGCAGTCTGCCATTTTCAAAGAGAAATCTCAGTACCACAAGTTTGAATGAGTCTCACATGCATCCACAGTGCTCCACATAGAAGACTGGAGTGAGATAAAGTTCAGTGTTGTGAAGTGTATCTGTACAAGTAAGGGAGATAAGTGTCTAAGGAATTGATCGTAGCTGCCTATGATTCCCCACCTGTCTGTAAAGGGAGAGACTGCATTGCCAGTGATCACTATTCTGGGAGCTACTGGATTTACAGTTGTGGCTGTTTTGGATCATTTCCTTTGTTTCAAGAGGACCTGTGTTTTTTTCTTCTTTGCTTCATTATTGGACTCCATTTTGTTTTTTGGTACTAGAGGACTGTGGACACATTTTTTCCTTAACCCCTTAACGCCCAGCGCCATAATAGTACAGCGCTGCGTCATGGGACTTAATGCCCAGCGCCGTACTATTACTGAGCGCTGATCGGGCGGGTGCAGGAGCTGCACATATGGGGTATTTCTGTAAACTGCAGAATCAGAGCAATGTATATTGAGGTTTAGTTTGCTGTTAACCCTTGCTGTGTTATTATTAACATGAATAATCTACCAAAAAAGTGAAATTTTGAAATTTCACCTCCATTTTCCTTTAATTCTTGTGGAACACCTGAAGGGTTAACAAAGTTTGTAACAGCAGTTTTTTTTATAATTTGAGGGGTGTAGTTTCTAAAATGGGGTCATTTATGGGTGGGTTTCATTATGTAAGCCCCTCAAAATCACTTTATATCTGAATTGGTGCTCAAAAAAATGGTTTTGGAAAATTTGGTGAAAATTTGAAAAATGGCTTCTAAACTTCTAAGCCCTCTAACGTCCTAAAAAAGTAAAATGACATTTATAAAATGATGCCAACATAAAGTAGACATATGGGGAATGTAAAATAATAACTATTTTTGGAGGTATTACTATATATTTTGAAAATTGAGAAATTGAAATTTGGAAACTTGCAAATTTTTCCAAATTTTTGGTAAATTTAGTATTTTTTTATAAATAAAAATGAAATATTTTGCCACACATTTACTACTGTCGTGAAGCACAATATGTGACGAGAAAACAATCTCAGAATGGCCTGGATAAGTAAAAGCGTTCCAAAGTTATTACCACATAAAGTGACACATGTCAGATTTGCAAAAAATGGCCTGGGCATGAAGGTGAAAAGAGGCCTGGGGTTGAAAGGGTTAAACCTGTTTTTCCTCTCATCTCAGATAAAAGTTTCTGAGGGTCTTTCTAACCAGCTGGTTATAGAGTTTATTGTGTGATAAGATTCATTCATGATTTATTGATGACATTGCCTTAATTTAATTATTGGTGGTTAAATAGCCAATCGTTTTATTTGCCATTTCATATTGCAACATATATATTGCAATTTACCTGCTTTAAGGGAAATTCAACTAACCGGTTACAATAAATGTGTTTTTTTCTGCTGAAAAAGAAAAAATTGTTTCAGAGTGTTGGGGAATAAAAAGGGGTGTCACCAAAGTTTCAGGCAGGGGTCACCTCCCATATTCTAATTAAGCTCCACCCATCAGTGTGCTACATTTTATTTTTAAAACTTTTCCTGGAGTGGACATATTGAAAGAGTGCAGCAGAATATAGCAGGCAAATGAAATTGGAGATCATTGTCAGAGAAATGTATATTATTTCAGTGTATATAAAGTGAATGCACTAACTCTGTCTGGCAGAGACAACAGAGTCACAGGGGTGTTGCATATAGAGCCTTATCAGTGTGCATAGTATATAAGATTTCTATCCTCCCTTAGCGAAGCCTCTAGCAGTGCAGTTGACCACTGCCAACCTTTTTCTAAATGTGCTAGTAACATAAAACATAAACACTTTAAAAATGAAAAGACGAAAGATTGGGCATGGATGTCTTATGGCACAGTCTTATTAACATCCACCAACCTATTTTATGTTTATATTTTTTATGTAAAGAGAAAGTCAAGGATCGGGATTGCACTTTGCAGTTGCAGCACTCCTATTTTGAAAGTAAAATCTCAGTTTTGCCTGCAAAATCATCTGGCCATTAACCTTGGCCGCATGTGGCAGAAATATTATATACTGATGGGCAAACTTCTTGAAATTCATTTTGGATCTGAGTCTAATTTGTCAGGATTAGAGATGAGCGAACGTGCTCGTTACGAGCACTGTAGCGCTCGGCTTCCCATACCAAACGGATCCGTCCTCCTCACCTGACTGAAAGTCAGTGGGGACGGATCCGTTTGGTATGAGTGCCATACCAAATGGATCCGTCCCCATTGACTTACATGCAGCTGAGGACGGATCCGCAATGCCTGCGGGCATTCGTTCGCAGGGGAGCCGAGCGCTACAGTGCTCGTAACGAGCATGTTCGCTCATCTCTAGTCAGGATTCAATTCTGGTACAAATAATTGTGACCTGCATCAGAGTAATCAGAATGCCCTGAAAAGTGGTATATGATATTCTGGGGTATCCTAGGACTGTATGCAGATACTTTCAAGCTCTTTAACACCAAGGCCTTGTTCACACATCAGTTATTTGATCAGTTCTTTCCATCAGTTTTTGTGAGCCAAAACCAGGAGTGGAGGCTACACAGTGATAAGGTATAATGAAAGATCTGCAACTGTTCTGTGCTTTGGGCCCGCACCTGGTTTTGGCTCACAATAACTGATGGAAATAACTGATCAAATAACTGACGTGTGAACAAGGCTTTAGACAGCATTAGTAGTCGAGGTTTTTTCATTTTTGCGTTTTCATTTTTCTTCCCTATCTTCCTTGAGCCATATTTTTTTTTATATTTTCGTTCACATAGCTGTATGAGGGCTTATTTTTTGTAGGGCAAGTTGTACCTTCTAATGACACCATTAAGTATGGTATGGTGGGAAGCGGTAAAAAAAATTAGATTCCAAATAGGGTGGAATTGAAAAAAAAAACGCAATTTTTCGAGTTTTGTTCCCACGATGTTAAGTTTGCGGCAAAACTGACCCATGCCCTTCATTCTCTGGATCAGTCCGATTACAATGATACCCCTTATGTATAGGTTTTTTATGTGTAAATAGTGTAAAAAAATTTCAAAACTTTTTGATTACAATAATATATTACAATTTTTTGGGGGTAAGAGAAGCAATGAAAAATGGCAAATTGGCCATTTTGATCCTTTTTTCTGTTATGCCATTCGCCGTTTGAAAAATGTTTTTATATTTTAACAGTACTGCCATTTTTGGTTGTAGGGATTTCCATCATGTTTATATTTTTGGTTATTTATGTATTTATTTTTTTTAATTTAATACAGAAAGGGGGATGATTTAAACGTTTATATTTTTAAATTTTTTATTTATTTTTAAGTTTTTTATTACATTTTGTTATCATTTTGAAGCTCGTATTTAAGTGTACAAAATCCATTTTTTATTTTTTACTTTTGAACAATCATGGATTTTTAAAATGAATTTATTACTGACTATTGTTCATTTCTTATGTTGGCCTGCCACCAGGTGCCCAAAATAAGAATTACAGCTTCAATGCTCTCAGTCTCTTCAGAAAGAGTTTTTCACCCTTTAGATGCCGTGATCTCACTTGATGCCGTGATCTAAAGGCTTTAATTACCGCGATCAGCATTATTGCTGGTCGTGGCAACTAGTCATGGGTGTTTTAAAGTGCATCACTCCAGTGCCGTACATGTACAGTGCTGGTAGTGAAAGGATTAAAGTGACATACACATACAGTAACAAACAATGAAGATATGACACTGTGATACAAAATAAAGTAGCCAGTGTACAGCTTGTATAGTGTAAATTTGGCGTGCTCTCAAAATAACACACAGCCATTATTGTCTAAACCGCTGGCAACAATGTCCAAACCGCTGGCAACAAACACATCTCCAAAATGACCACTGCCTTGCTAAAGAAACTGAGAGTGGAGGTGCTGGACTGGCCAGGCATGTATCCAGACCTAAACCATATTGAGCATTTGAGCATCTGTGGGCCATCCTCAAATGGAAGGTGGAGGAGCCAAAGGTCTCTAACATCCACCAGTTCCATGATGTCGTCATGGAGGAGTGGAAGAGGATTCAAGTGGCAACTTATGAAGCTCTAGTGAACTCCATGCCCAAGAGAGCTAAAGGGGTTATCCAATCCCTATAATGCTCCCCAATCTCTTTAAGAAAGTGCTGGAAAATAATGGTGGCCACACAAAATATTGACACTTTGTGCACAAGTTGGCCATTTTCACTTCAGGGTGTACCCGCTTTTGTTGCCTGTGGTTTAGACATTAATGGCTGTGCATTGAGTTATTTTGAGAGCACACCAAATTTACACTGTTATACAAGCTCTACACTGACTACTTAACATTGTATCATTGTATTTAATAAAATAACCTGTTTAAAAACACAATGCACTCTCAGATTTGTAATGCTTTAAAAAAAATTAAAAATGATCCCTTTTGGGGGGGCAGATGCCTGTCTGTGTTTATACACACATGGTAGTGTCAGAAGAAGTTTTAAAAAAGGTTTAGATGAATTCTTAAAAGTAAATGACATTAATGCTTATGAAAATGTGCAGAAATCTGAGTCTTACTTCCTTCTAGTATTCGTGTACCCACCTATCCCAGTTTTGAACTTGATGAACTTATGTCTTTTTACAATCGTATTACCTATCTAACTATGTAAGTGATGTCTTGTTCTGAATAAGCAGCCCAAAAATGATCCCTTATTGCGGGCAGATACCTGTCTGTGTATATACAAACATGGTAGTATTGGAAAAAGCAGTGGTATGTTCCAAAGTGGTCCAGAAATTATGCCTTAATGAGGGCAGATGTCTGCCTGTGCAGCTCTCCAGATGGTAACCATAATGGTCACCAATGTGCCTTAAAATTTGTAGATAATTACAAGAGTGGTGGGCATGGCAACAGCATGAGGAGTTAACACAGTGGCCCAATCACATAGTGAGAAAGGTGGCAAAAGCATGAGGAGTCAGCATAGTAGCCCAGTCACAAAGTGGGGAGGTAGGGGGCAACAGCAGTTTAAGTAACAGCATAAGATGGTAGATGGTAGTAGCAGAGGATGGCAGCAGAGGCAGAAGGTGTGTGGAATCAGGCAGGTGGCAGCATGAAAATAGTGGCTAAAACATGTGGCCAGAAGTACCGGGCCATTTTTCACAATATTCTGTTGTAGTAGCACACTGCTGTCAGAACATCACTGCCAGAATGATCTAGTTTGATGCATCAGGCAATGGTGTATGGAAATCCTGGCTGATCCGCACCTGATTCATCATTAGAAAGGTTAACCTCTCAACATATCCTGTTGAAAGGCTAGTTCTCTTTGGAGTAACTATGCCCCCCATTACACTAAACACCCGCTCTGATGCCACACTACTGGCAGGCAGGAAAGCTTACCAAGGGCAAACTTGGCCATTTATGGCCACAAATCAAGTTTGGCTGCCCAGTAGTCTGTGGTGGCAGGGTGCAGTCCAAGTATACCAACACCTGCTGGTTCAGTTTCTTCTCCATGTCCTGCTGCTGCTGGGTGGTTACTTCAGTGGGCGGGAGAAGAAACTTGCTCATTAGAGACTCCAGACTTAAGTTGCTGCTGATGGAGATGGTGCTTCTTCTGCCCCCACCCCACTAGTCATGGCAGTGGAGCATGAGCTCAGGAGTCCCCCCAGTCAGATCTTTGTGAGGATGGACGATGGTGCATATAGGCAGCGACCAACTGACTACATAGTCTCAATAGTAGTTGAGTTTTTTATCCTTCTCAGCAGGTATAAAACAGGTCCCCAATTTGGCCGCATAGTGAGGGTCTAACGTGGAGAGCCAGTAGTCATTCTTCTGCCGAATTGAGATGATGCAGCTGTCACTACGTAGGCAACTCAGCATGCTTCTGCCCATTTGCACAATGGCGTAAAGGCGTAATATAATTGCTTAATTATTAAACAAGACAGGAACCACAATAATGGTTAGATTACACTGCTCACTTACCCCAATTTGAGAATAAAGGTGTTATAGAATTGCTTACCTATTAAACAAGGTGGGCATCAAAATAATGTTTAGATTACACAGCTTATTCACAGCAATTTGAGAATAAAGGTGTAATTAAATAGCGTATCTATTAAACAAGGCAGGCACCACAATAATTGTTAGATTGCATGGCTTATTCACGCCAATTTGAGAAAACCGGCATTCTAGAATTGCTTATCTATTTAACAAGGTTTACCTCAATAATGGTTAGATTAGATCCAGGGAGGTATTCTGATTGCCTGATTGGAGTCGGGAAGGAATTTTTTCCCCTAAAGTGGGGAAAATTGGCTTCTACCTCACAGGGTTTTTTTTGCCTTCCTCTGGATCAACTTGTAGCATAACAGGCCGAACTGCATGAACAGATGTCTTTTTTCGGCCTTATAAACTATGTTACTATGTTACACCGTTTATTTACCCCAATTTGAGAATAAAGGTGTTATAGAATTGCTTATCTATTAAACAAGGTGGGCGCTCCAAAAAAGGTTAGATTTCATAACTTACCATATTTTTCGCCCTATAAGACGCTTTTTTTCCCCCAAAAGTGGGGGGAAAGTGTCTCTCCGTCTTATGGGGTGAATGCTAATGAGTGCTTCCATTAAGGAAGCGCTCATTAGCACCGGAGGACAAGGAAGCGGTGAAGACTATGTACTCACCGCTTCCTGGTCCTCCGTTCGGCTGTGCTGTGCAGGGCTGCGCAAAGCGTGAGGGCGCTCTGTGACATTGGAGGCAATGGGGGCTGATATTGGAGGCATGGGGCTTTTATCTGAGATCTGACTGGGGGTATTCTTATTGGGGTCTAATCTGAGGTCTGATCTGAGGTCTTATTGGGGGTCTGATTGGGGCTGTGAGCTGAGGTCTGATTAAAAATATTTTTTTCTTATTGTCCTCTAAAACCTAGGTGCGTCTTATGGGCCGGTGCGTCTTACAGGGCGAAAAATACTTTTACTCCAATCTGAGAATAAAGGCATAATAGAATTGATTATCTATTAAACAAGGTGGGCATCCAAATAATGCTCAGATTACACAGCTTATTCACTCCAAATCGAGAATAAAGGGGTTATAGAATTGCTTATCTATTAACCAAGGTAGGCTACATTCAATTAGTTAGCTCTGTGCCCTACACAGATGATTGATGCAAACTGCATAGTCTCTTAAGCATCGCATCACTTATAGAGCCTGCACTGTGCTGCAGTCTCCCTGTGCCCTCTTTACAGTGTCTGAAAACTCTCAGGGGGATGGAGTGGAAGCAATACTTTGCACTATTTCTGTTGGGGACAGGAGGATGTCCACAATGGTAGACTATTCTGTTGCTGCAAGTCCAGAAGAGCATGCTTAACCTTATGAGGATAAAATAGGCAGACACTCTCCTGGACATGGTCAGTACCTTTTGCAAGCCATGGTATTTTTAAAAAGCGTTCCTCCAACAAGTTTATCACATGGGCATTGCAGGGAGCATGTACAATGCGCCGTCGCCCAGGGCCCCATCGCGTCCCAGGTTTATTTGGAATGCCGAGTGGTGTAGTGCAGCCTAAATGTCTCTTTATGTGTCATGGTGCTCCTACCTTGATACTGCTGAACCCCAGGCTTTGGCTCCGAAGCAAAATAAAGGGGGAATAATTGAGGGATGAAGGAAAAAATAACTTGAGTCCAGACCTTCTGGTGAAATTCAGTGTAAGCTTTACTTGAATAAACTTTCATCCAAACGATTGGCAGGCTTTTTCTTGGTTCCAGCAGGCTTTAGCATAAACTGGCAGGCAAACTCAACTCTGCTTTCTCTCTTTCTCTGCTGTACTGATAGGCTTGCTTAAATAACTTTGTTTTCTTTCTTTATGCTGCACTAAATTCTGCTTAAGTTTGGTTTCTGTACTCCTGATCTTCTCTGGTATCCTTGGATGGGGTGCCGTTGACTGTTATTACCCTCCCGACACTCAGTAAAACCTATCTTCAGCTGAAGAACTCTTCCTCTTGCTGATTTCTCTTATGGTGGCCAAAGAACTACTCCTCTGTCCCCTATGGCTTCCAGACATCTTAGGGTGCTCTGGCTGGCATAGGCACGCCTGAGCATGCTCCACCTTGTTCCTCTCCTGTCTAGCTTAGAAGTAGAACTCACACTAACTGGAAACTTCTGCCCCACCCTTCCGGAAGGAAACAGGACTGGCCTACTTCTGCCCAAAGAGGGGAGAATGGAATGGTGAATTCCATTCTCTCTAACTATAGCTCTGCCGTTTGCACTGCCACCTGCTGGTGATCCAGGCATATTACATGTAATAAAACAGTTGCATAACAAGTTTAGGAATGCACAGTGTAGATGACCTGGACAAAAATACTTAAGATGGCATTTAGGTTAGACCATTAAAGATAGCAGAAGGGTGTAGGAGTGGTAACACCATTTTGGGGTGTTACACATGTCTTATATCCCCCAAAATGCAACATAGACACAATGTTCCTGCCATTATCAATGACCATGTTGCCCAGTTGTAATTGGTAGGGAGCCATCCATTGGTAAATTTGCTCCTTGATGCACAAGCTGATCGGCTATGTGGCTTCTGTCACCCAGGCTCCTCAGTTGTGAGACAGCAGGGAAATGCATCAGTTTACGTGTATGAAAGGAGGGGGGTGGAGTGGAAGCAACACTTTGTACTTTGTACTATTTTTGGGGACAGGAGGATGTCCACTGAGGAGAGTGTGGAGAAGATGGATAAGCACCTGGTGTCATAACCAGACTGACACAAATGTTTAGGTGTCAAATAGGACTTGGCTGTGTTGCTGTGGTACAATGTTGCCTCTGCCACACAAAACATTGACCTAGTGGGCTATGAAAGACATGTACTGTTGATGCCCATAATAGCCATGTGTACCATGGCTATTATGTATTGTATACCATGTGTTGATCGTGTAACTTGTCACACAACAATTATAGGGAGCAGCCCACTTTCTTTTCCACTTGAGAGTACAAGGCAGGGATGGCTTTTTTTTTTTTTTTTTTAGAAATAATGGCAGCTAGAAATCTACCATCGAAGCTAAGTGTCCACTATCAGTTCCCTAAAGGCAGGGAAATCCACTAAGTGGTACAGCAGCAACTGCATTACCACCAACTTAGCAAGATGGGATTTCAGTTTGCACACAAGCAGATTACCGTATTTTTCGCCCTATAAGACGCATCAGCCCATAAGACACAGCTGAGTTTTAGAGAAGGATAATAAGAAAAAAAATATTTTTCATCAGACCTCAGATCAGACCAGCAATCAGACCCTCAATGTAAATCATACCTCAGCTGACAGCCCCAGTAAGACCCCCAAATGTTAATAGGACCCCAATAAAACCTCAGATCAGACCCCCAATCAGACCTCAGCTCAGACCCCAAGGTGAATGACCCCCAATAAAAACTCAGCTCTGACCCCAATGTAAATGACCCCCAATCAGACTTCAGATAAGAGCCCCATGCCTTTTATCAGCCCCCATATGCCTCAAATCATCCCCCTATATGCCTCTTATCAGCCCCCAGCAGTCTTATATCAGCCCCCATTGCCTCTCACCAGCCTCCATTGCCTCTTATCAGCCCCCAACAGCTTCATATCAGCCCCCAGCACCTCTTATCAGCCCCCAGGAGTCTTTTAACAGCCCCCATGCCAGTGCCTCTTACCAGCCCCCATTGCCAGTTCCTCTTATCAGCCCCCATTTCCAGTGCCTCTTATCAGCCCCCGTTGCCTCTCACCAGCCCCTGTTGCTTCTTATCAGCCCCCAGCCAAGTAACATCAGCCCCATCAGCCTCATATTGAAAAAATAAAAAAAACACTTACCTCTCCGGCTCCAGAAGCCGCCGCTCCTCTTCTCCAGTGGATCCTCTTGGCCTTGCTGTCGGCTGTACTGTGACCTGGCGTGCACAGCCAACAGCCGAGCGGAGGACCAGGAAACGGTGAGTACAGAGTCTTCACCGCTTCCTGGTCCTCTGGTGCTAATGAGCGCTTCCATAATGGAAGCGCTCATTAGCATTAGCCCATAAGACGCAGGGACATTTTCCCCCCACTTTTGGGGGAAAAAAATGCATCTTATGGGGCGAAAAATACGGTACTGAGCATATATTGTTGTTGTTCTTGCTCACATATTCTGTTATAAATGACTGATGATGGAGTGGAGGACAAGGAGCAAAAGTACTCTGAGAGGGAGAACCTTGGCCTAGGTCTGAAATATTTTGAGCCTGCATGAACAGCATTAGTGGCATCACCTGGTCCATGAGCTGACCACAGGAGAAGAAGATCTGGCACAAGTATGTTAATGTTCTGGGCATACATTGTGACTTCACCACCTCCTCATTGCCCTTTTATGGTTCCCAGTTTCTGTCTAACAAACAAAATACTTAACACTCTTATTAGACTGTTATATGTCATGGGCTTCTTACCTCCCACCAGTCTTTATTTGTCCTGAGTGCCACTGCCACCGAGGCTACAAGGACCTCTATCGCCACCACCCTGGCTACAAGAACTACTACCACCATCAATAACACAGCTATTCGCTTTAGTCATCAGATCCTCCACCTTTACCTAAACCTTGTCCTAATGGCTGTCCACACTGACTATTCTCAACTAGTAAATCAACAACAGTACTATCTTGAGTATCTTCAATAGCACCCAAGGTGTTATCTCTTCTTAGTAAAAGAAGAAGACACTCAACTAGAAGGGGGCTGTGAAGACAGAGATTATGTAAATTAAATTCTTTGCTGTATCCTCAAAGAGTAGGAGCAGGAGGAATGCGCTGAACGCTTAGCTACTTTCACACTAGCGTTTCTTTATTCCGGTATTGAGCTCCGTCATAGGGGCTCAATACCGGAATAAAACGCTTCAGTTTTGTCCCCATTCATTGTCAATGGGGACAAAACTGAACTGAAGACAACGGAAGCCTCCTGAAAGCATTCCGTTCCGTCTTCAGAACGGAGAGCAAACAGCAACATGCTGCGGTTTGCTCTCCGTACTAGTTATCCGCACCTAAACGGATCCGGAATGACCCCCAATGACCCAAGATCCGTTTGGTGTGGACACACTTGTAACTGGATCCGTCCTCCATTGACTTTCAATAGAGGTTATTCCGGATCCGTTTAAAAGATGCTAAAGATAATACAACCAGATCCGGAATTACGGATCCACAAGGTTGTATTATTCAGTACGGATCCGGCGGGTCCCTTCACCCGCCGGATCCGTACTAAGGCTAGTGTGAAAGTAGCCTTAAAGAAATGTTGTCAGACTCAGAGGTAACGTCAACATCATCCTTCAGATGGAGATGATGAGTGAGTCATGCAGTCCACAATGTCATCTTCTTCCTCTTCAATAATCTAATCTGTCACCTAGTAAAAGCAAGATGAACTGTGTCCTGCTACTAATACTGGACAGTGAGTGAAATGGCATGGGTCTTTCATTTTACATTACCTCAACCACTGCCACACTGACATTTACACAACATTTTATTTCAAATTATTAAATTAGGAAATTTTGCAGCAGGTTTTTGACCTAAAAATGCACAACATCTGGTTCAAAAGATACAGTGCTGGTGATGTTAAAAAATATATTTATTACTAGAACAGTTCTAGCAGAAACTCAATGGAACCTATTTCTGAATGTGGTGCCCCACATGAAAACCTGGCATATGGGGAATCTAGACAAAATCATAAAGTATTAAGTAGAACAATGTACTGAAATACAAGCCTCCTGAACAAGCAACATGAGACTGGGTGATCTAATCTTTAACTTTGAAAAAGAATAATACATGAAATAATACGTGTTGGAAAGGCATCTTCCAAAGTCTGCCTCCAAGAGAATCTATCACGTGTAATTGATTTTAAATATTATCAAATCAGTATTCTCGGAAATTATATTTTGAATATATTAACATTGGGGCAGACAAGAAGCAAAACTTTGTTAGAAAGATAAACAAAATAAAAAGACTTGCAATGAAATGTATAATATTGAAAAATGCACCTTGATGGCGTCCTTTTGTTTTCATTGTCTTCCATGAGCTTAGGATTCACTATATAATTTAGTTACAAATTGACCTTCAGGTATTGAAATCAGCTTAAACACTGTACAAAGATTAAAAGTTTGTAAAATGGTTCCCTAAGACTGGTGACTCATGGGGCTATGGCCCTTTTCACCTTTTCAGCCCAGTGACTGTTTCAGTAGTGATTTAATCACTACTCATTAAACAGTGCAGAATTTGCTTATAGTGTTTTTTTATGCTCTGGTAGTTCAAGAGTCGTTAAAGTGTGTATGCTTTAGATACTGTTTTCAAGTAGGATTCTGTCCAGATACTATGACAACAGAAATTTTATTGATTTTGGACCTGACAGCATCTTAACTTACTACTGTATGTACAGTAATTGTTCAACTGGTTTTCTACCCCCGTACTAACATCATTACATCTAAATGAAATGCCTAATCTGTTCCTAACAACAATGGTTCACATCAGAGGGCATAACTATAATTCATAAGGGCCCATAGCAGAATAAAATTGGTCCCTCACCACCTAGTGTAATTAAATTAAAAGATCAGCATAAGTAGTAATAATTAAAGGTATGTACAATAGCACAATATATCAGAAATACCACATTATAGGATTGTTCATCAGGATCGCTGATTGTGAATTTATTATCGGGCAGTGTAATACCACCCTTACTTTAGCATGCTTGTGTAAAAATAAGCCGTCTCCATAAGATTCAAGAGGAAAACTAGCACTCCATAAGCCTGGGTCAATTTCAAACAGTGTAACTGAAGCTTGCAGCATGTAACAGTCTGTAATTACAACAGAAGTGTAGTGAGCAAGCTATGACATAGAGCTGTAAATTAGTGTGATGTGATAAAATTAAGCAATAAAGTATGCCTTTTCTGGAGGTTAGCAATCATTAAATAAGTGATGGTGGGATGGTAGGGGGTGTTTAAACAGCAGGAGTGCTCTTTATTATAAATGTAATCTGTATTTTATTACATTAAAAAACACTGCTGAACATCCTAACGTTAATTTGAACAGAGTTACAGGTAATTTTAATTTTAAAATGTGTTATTACATAGTTACATAGGTTTAAAAAAGGCCCATCAAGATCAACCTTTCTTATCAATTATAAACTGTTAATTGTAACCGTTAACTGCATAGAACCCTTTCCTCTATATTATGTCTTGTAACAAAGTATTTGCCAGTTCTTTGTATTGACCACACATACATTTATACATGTAAATCAGATCACCTCTAAGCAGTGGCAGATTAAGGAGACCATAAGCCCTAGACTGTTCCTTAAACTCACTCCCCCTCCCCTTCTTCACCACTGTGTCCATGCCACTCTGTATCTATAGTCAACAACAGCTTTCTCTTTAAAGGGAACCTGTCAGCTCTGAAACACCCTCCGAACTACAGTAAGTGGTGTATAGTGTAAGTGACATCGAGTCTGGTTATGTAATTTTCATCTTCATACTCGCTTGCATTCTGACTCTGTGCTCTGACAAACCAGCAGTAAAATGCACTGAGTGGACTCCAGTGCTCACTCACATAATGGAGAGGACTCAAAGAAGAGTCCTCTCAATGCATTTTACAGCCGGTTTGTGGGAGCACAGCATCGGAATGGAAGTGAGTATGAAGATAAAACTTACATATTCGGATTCAGCATCATTTACACTATACACCGCTTACTCTAGTTCAGGGGGTGTTTTGGAGCTGACAGGCTCCCTTTAAGCATTGACAACTGGGTGTTACCATTCCATTGTCAAAAGGCTGTGTCCATACACATTGGCAGTATCACACCAGGCAAATCATCCTTACAAAGGGTATGGTGATTTAATTTGCCAATTAGTCCCAGGCTACACTGACATATCAGAAGAAGTAACAGACACAAACCCAATGCCTGAAGTAACAGACACAAATCCAATGACTAACATGTGACATCATCTCTGATTGTAGACTTTTCCTTTTCATCTGACCCAGACTGCCATGACAATTTCTCCTGACAGCTGCAAAGTGTACTGCAGAGACATGTTTGCCCACCGCCAAACCTCTACGTACCAACATAAATGTATTTAGACCAGGGAATAAATACTAACCTCAATAAACTATTGCAGACCTCTGTCCCCTAAACTATTAGGGTATGCCCGAAGGAACAGAAGTAACAAATATGAGGCATATTTTCTGTCTGTATTTTCATTTACAGTTTACATTAGCAGCAAAGTAGATAAAATTTTAAATCTCATTTACATGCTGTGGAAAAAAATGAGCACAGAGTATGTGTAGAAATTGATCTACGGTGCAGATTTCAGATCTACAGCATGTCATTTTACATTGTGCATTTTCACAGTGCATTGCATAGGGTGAATTCAGTCTTTAGGAGGTATATCCTGTGTGGATGGATCCTGTGGATATGACACAGATTTCAACATACATATTGGAAATGGTGAAATATATGATGGAAATACACTGCATATTTTTCTACTTTGCTACTGTAAAATGCTACAGATTTTCTGCCCTCACTTACACAGTGGAAAATCTGCAGCATATATATTAGTGTGGAGACATACTCTACCCTTACAGTTTAAACAAATACATACCCAGGAACAGACACCAAACCACATCACCCAAATAGATGCCCAAACCAGACCCTTTTAATACAGACCCAGAACAGACCCTCTAAACAAAAGAAAAAAAATTCAGACCCCATATCATATCTTAAGAGACCATATGATCACATGACTACACATCTGGAGGTCTTACAGAACACTGCTGAAAGCAGTGTTGTCTTGTTTTTTTTTGCCATGGTCCCATATCCCAGGTTTTTATCTCTCTTTTTATACATGGTGAGGCATGGTTCACATTTGTTTTGTTATTTCTATTGTTCTGTCAGATGAGCAGAACGAAAATAGCTGGATTCCTGACATAGTATCAATCAACAGTCAATAAAGATTGGAATGGCACTCCAATATATAAAGAGTTATGGGGTGCCACTGAAAGGGTTCTTTAACCACGTCAGACATTTTAAAACATTCAGGGCATACTCAAGAGGCATCTGAAATTAACAGTCTTTATTTTTCTTCTTCAACCAATTAAAAATAATTTTTCTCCTATATTTTACTCCAGCTATTTTCACATAAGTAATTTCAGATATGGTGGCAACATTTTGATCAGAGTGACCTTTGATAAGTCCCATCTGGATGAGAGACAATGATGTTGTCTATTGCTGGAGAAGGAGCAATAGGCACCGTCATCCTCTGTCCTCCAGATGGGACTTAACAAAGGTCACACTGATCGAAACATCGCCACTTACCATATCTGGAATTACTTATTTGAAAATAGCTGGAGTAAAATATATGAGAAAAATAATTTTTCATTTGTTGAAGAAGAAAATTAAAACTTTATTTCAGATGCATCTTTAGTGTGCCCTGAATGTTTTTCATTGCATGGCATAAATCAACAGCTCCTGACAGACCCCATTAGGTGTCCATCAATATGGCAATTTTTGATGGAATCTGTAATGGAGACACACATGAGACTGAAGTCTAAGATCTTTTTTGCTTTTGCAGCTGCTGTTACAATTGTAGTAAGGTACAGACAAGGATAGTGAGCCCGTTTTCCCTACCTACTTGCAGTACAAACTCGAGATAGCCAGACCACAACTGGTCTATGATCTATACTTCATTTAAGTGCAGAGACGGACAAACAACAAAGACAGAGAAACACCAGTTGTGGGTAAATGGGTCAGAACCAGACAAGCTATGCAGTACCAAGTGAGAGACAGAGAAGGGTCAGAAGACAAGTCGGGGTCAGAGGAATGAGCAATCCAATAAGCACAGGAACAAGGAACCAGAGACACAGCTAGTGAGTCAGAGACTGTCACTGACACTGGTATATTGCCAGGAAGGGGTTTAAATAGAGCGCCAAGTCCCTGGATCAGGACCTGATAGGTCTATGACTCAGCGCTTCATTAGTCAGAAACACTAACACACAGTAATAGAGCTGCTAAGTGATTAGTCAACTGCTAATCTTCTACAGCAGACACCCACTGCAGAGAGAAACAGAGCATTGCTAAGGATGCTGTTGTGCCACCAGGGATTGTGGCTCAGCAGTGGATCTCTCCGGACGTGGCCATGTCAAAGCTGATGATCATGCCAACGGAGCCCAGGCAGGTACGTTTTTACATTATCCCCCTCCTAGAAGGGGCCACCGGACCCTCAACATAAGGAGTAGGTTTTGATGAAAACTCGAGATGAAACTTCCTAATCACAGGAGGAGCATGAACATGCTAAGCCGCAACCTATGTTCTCTCCTCAGCACCATATCCCTTCCAATAGATAAGGTACAGCAGAGAGCCCTGAATGTAGTGCCCTCAAGCAGGGGGTACTTGCACATTTGGACATTTGCCCATTTCCCCTATTCAAAGTTATAAACTTCTTACTTTATTTCTTTTGAAAGGGTTAACTTATACTGTTTATTACTGTGTTACTGCATTTTATATGTATGCTGTGATCATCCTTTTTATTATCACTGTATTAACATGGCTCTGTGAAAAAGGTTAATTAATAGAGATGAGCGAGTAGTGAAATATTCGAAAGTTCGAAATTCGATTCGAATAGACCGCGAAATTCGACTATTCGACCGAATATCGAATCCCATTAAAGTCTATGGGAAAAAAATGCTCGCCACTTGGAAATCTCAATTCGACCACTTGGAGGTCACCAAGTCCACCCTGAAACCTCAGAAAAGGATGCCAACACTGCTGGAATGCAACTGGGACAGCAGGGGAAGCATGTCTGGGTGCATATAACGCGCCCAAGTCGCACTATTACGCCACTATCACAGCCTCTCAACAATACACTCCAAAGACAATATAACCTCTCTGTAAAGTGAGACCATACAAGGAAACCTTCTTTCCTCTACATTGCCATGGACCCCAAGCCATACTAGACAAAAAAGAAGATAAAATTCTGCACCCCTTAAAATCACGTTGCCTATGACAACCACAGATGGCATAGGCAAGGGGGAAAGCAAATAGACCCCACCCCTAATTGTCATTGTGTGTGATGTGGTCAGACATGTCTTCTTTAAAATGTAAAAACAACTCAAACACATGCAGAAGCCTTAAAATGCCCAAATTGTTGGCGCTTGAGATGTCAGTGACCCGACCTGGCCCAGTGTCATGTCTAGCAGGTAAAGCAGTGGGGATGTTGAGGGATGCGTAGGACCGCAAAAGGCAGGAAGAGGCCGTGGGCTGGCCAGAGGCTCATGGAAAATTTTGTGGAGGCCCAAGAGGTGAGACGTCTTAAAAATTGTGTGGAGGCTAAAGAGGTGAGACCTCTTAAAAATTATGTGGAGGCCCAAGAGCTGAGACCTCTTAAAAATTATGTGGAGGCCCAAGAGGTGAGACCTCTTAAAAATTATGTGGAGGCCCAAGAGGTGAGACGTCTTAAAAATTGTGTGGAGGCTAAAGAGGTGAGACCTCTTAAAAATTATGTGGAGGCCCAAGAGGTGAGACCTGTTAAAAATTGTGTGGAGGCTAAAGAGGTGAGACCTCTTAAAAATTGTTTGTAGGCCCAAGAGGTGAGACCTTGATAACATTTTGTGGAGGCCCAAGAGGTGAGACCTCTTAAAAATTATGTGGAGGCCCAAGAGGTGAGACCTGTTAAAAATTTTGTGGAGGCCCAAGAGGTGAGACCTGTTAAAAATTTTGTGGAGGCTAAAGAATTGAGACCTGTTAAAAATTGTGTGGAGGCTAAAGAGGTGAGACCTGTTAAAAATTTTGTGGAGGCCCAAGAGGTGAGACCTTGATAAAATTTTGTGGAGGCCCAAGAGGTGAGACCTTGATAAAATTATGTGGAGGCCCAAGAGGTGAGACCTGTTAAAAATTTTGTGGAGGCCCAAGAGGTGAGACCTGTTAAAAATTTTGTGGAGGCCCAAGAGGTGAGACCTGTTAAAAATTTTGTGGAGGCCCAAGAGGTGAGACCTCTTAAAAATTATGTGGAGGCCCAAGAGGTGAGACCTCTTAAAAATTATGTGGAGGCCCAAGAGGTGAGACCTCTTAAACATTTTGTGGAGGCCCAAAAGGTGAGACCTCTTAAACATTTTGTGGAGGCCCAAGAGGTGAGACTTCACTTCTCTGTCTGGACTGTCCTCTGCCTCTGGACATCCCTCTGCCTCTGGACATCCCTCTGCCTCTGGACATCCCTCTGCCTCTGGACATCCCTCTGCCTCTTGCTGCCTTTTTCGGTGCTGCGCAGACCACCACCTCTCCACTGCTTTCCTCGCTGGACATCACCCCTGGCCAAGTGGGGTCGGTCATTTCGTCATCCACCACCTCCTCTTCCACTTCCTCACTCTGCTCCTCCTGCTGCCCACTGGACATTCCAACAGCCTCCCTTGATGGCAACTGCGTCTCATCATCATCATCGCTCGTGATAACAGATGCTGGCTCAGGGTCCACATCAGCAGGAGATGGCGAAAACTCAAGTGTTTGGGCATCCCTACAAACAAATTCCTCTGCTAGCTCCTGGGATTCTTCCGGCACATCTGAAAAAGGACCCGAAAAGAGCTCCTGGGAGGGGTCAATGGTGGGATGACTCTGTTGGCCAGGTGTGGAGGAAGGAGGGTCAGAGTGAGACTGTGTGGATGACTGGCTGGTGGACAACTGTGTGGAAGCGCTATCGGCTATCCATTGCACCACCTGTTCAACCTGCTCAGGCCTCAACAGCGGTGTAACCCGCCCCCTGCTTAACTGTCCCATAAAGGCAGGGATTCTGGATGAGCGGGATCCTGGCTGACCCTCACCAGCACGCATTGTATCCCCACTGGCTTCAACAAGGCCCCCAACAGCATTTCCGCGCCCCCGTCCTCGTCCTATTCCGCTAGCCCCCCTCCGCATTTTATTTTTTTTTGGTTACAATATTTTGCCTTCACAGCCATGAAATTATTTTGCAAGAGAACGCACAGTACAGTTGCCAATTATAAGGCCTATATATTTTATAGTTCAAGGTACACAGCCGTGTACTAACTGTTCAGACGGTGGGTATTAACACCAGGTATTTAAATTAGTTTGCAAGAGAACGCACAGTACAGTTGCCAATTATAAGGCCTATATATTTTATAGTTCAAGGTACACAGCCGTGTACTAACTGTTCAGACGGTGGGTATTAACAACAGGTATTTAAATTAGTTTGCAAGAGAACGCACAGTACAGTTGCCAATTATAAGGCCTATATATTTTATAGTTCAAGGTACACAGCCGTGTACTAACTGTTCAGACGGTGGGTATTAACAACAGGTATTTAAATTAGTTTGCAAGAGAACGCACAGTACAGTTGCCAATTATAAGGCCTATATATTTTATAGTTCAAGGTACACAGCCGTGTACTAACTGTTCAGACGGTGGGTATTAACACCAGGTATTTAAATTAGTTTGCAAGAGAACGCACAGTACAGTTGCCAATTATAAGGCCTATATATTTTATAGTTCAAGGTACACAGCCGTGTACTAACTGTTCAGACGGTGGGTATTAACACCAGGTATTTAAATTAGTTTGCAAGAGAACGCACAGTACAGTTGCCAATTATAAGGCCTATATATTTTATAGTTCAAGGTACACAGCCGTGTACTAACTGTTCAGACGGTGGGTATTAACACCAGGTATTTAAATTAGTTTGCAAGAGAACGCACAGTACAGTTGCCAATTATAAGGCCTATATATTTTATAGTTCAAGGTACACAGCCGTGTACTAACTGTTCAGACGGTGTGTATTAACACCAGGTATTTAAATTAGTTTGCAAGAGAACGCACAGTACAGTTGCCAATTATAAGGCCTATATATTTTATAGTTCAAGGTACACAGCCGTGTACTAACTGTTCAGATGGTGGGTATTAACACCAGGTATTTAAATTAGTTTGCAAGAGAACGCACAGTACAGTTGCCAATTATAAGGCCCATATATTTTATAGTTCAAGGTACACAGCCGTGTACTAACTGTTCAGACGGTGGGTATTAACACCAGGTATTTAAATTAGTTTGCAAGAGAACGCACAGTACAGTTGCCAATTATAAGGCCTATATATTTTATAGTTCAAGGTACACAGCCGTGTACTAACTGTTCAGACGGTGGGTATTAACACCAGGTATTTAAATTAGTTTGCAAGAGAACGCACAGTACAGTTGCCAATTATAAGGCCTATATATTTTATAGTTCAAGGTACACAGCCGTGTACTAACTGTTCAGACGGTGGGTATTAACACCAGGTATTTAAATTATTTTGCAAGAGAACGCACAGTACAGTTGCCAATTATAAGGCCTATATATTTTATAGTTCAAGGTACACAGCCGTGTACTAACTGTTCAGACGGTGGGTATTAACACCAGGTATTTAAATTAGTTTGCAAGAGAACGCACAGTACAGTTGCCAATTATAAGGCCTATATATTTTATAGTTCAAGGTACACAGCCGTGTACTAACTGTTCAGACGGTGTGTATTAACAACAGGTATTTAAATTAGTTTGCAAGAGAACGCACAGTACAGTTGCCAATTATAAGGCCTATATATTTTATAGTTCAAGGTACACAGCCGTGTACTAACTGTTCAGACGGTGGGTATTAACACCAGGTATTTAAATAAGTTTGCAAGAGAACGCACAGTACAGTTGCCAATTATAAGGCCTATATATTTTATAGTTCAAGGTACACAGCCGTGTACTAACTGTTCAGACGGTGTGTATTAACACCAGGTATTTAAATTAGTTTGCAAGAGAACGCACAGTACAGTTGCCAATTATAAGGCCTATATATTTTATAGTTCAAGGTACACAGCCGTGTACTAACTGTTCAGACGGTGGGTATTAACACCAGGTATTTAAATTAGTTTGCAAGAGAACGCACAGTACAGTTGCCAATTATAAGGCCTATATATTTTATAGTTCAAGGTACACAGCCGTGTACTAACTGTTCAGACGGTGGGTATTAACACCAGGTATTTAAATTAGTTTGCAAGAGAACGCACAGTACAGTTGCCAATTATAAGGCCTATATATTTTATAGTTCAAGGTACACAGCAGTAGTGCCAAATATAGTTTGGTATGTAGCAGAGCACCTAATACACCACTAATGCCTCTCTCTGTCCCTACTCCAGCAGTTATCCCTGAATACAGCAGCCGTTCTCTGTAAAGTCTATATTGTAGTAAAGCTATCACTGTACTGCACTATAGTAGCCCTGATAAGGGCTTTTAATCACACTCCTGCCTGTCCAACAGCTTAAACCTGTCTCTCCCTTCTCCAGCCTCTGTCCCTGACTAAGTTCATGCAGCATATGCGTACGAGCAGGAAGAGCTGAGTTTTTAATATTCGAGGTCACATGGTTTTTCCAGCCAATCCATGTAGACGCCGTTTTCGCACTGCCAGCGTGCTCAGCGTGCCTGTCATACCCCCCTGCATGGTGATTGGTGGAAAAAGAGCGCCAGGGAAGGTGGGAGGGGAAACGAATTCTAAGTGCGCCATCGCCGTTATACTCGAACGAAATCGAATACGCCGAATAGCGTAGTATTCGATCGAATACCAGCTCGATCGAACACTACTCGCTCATCTCTATTAATTAATACTGAGAGACTACTGAGACTTTGAGTAGGAAACTAGTAATTTCCACAGCTGCCATAAAGTTTGAAGATAGCATGTTTTGCAGGGTAAAAAAACAGACGTTGTTTACCACCAAACCCAGACAGTCTGACCTATTGAATGTTTGGTTTAGCTCTGTTGCTATGTCTGGAAATTTGTTTTTGCCTGGAAAAACTACTGTGTCCTTGCCATTGAATATCATTGAAGCTCTAATGTAAGTCTATGAGAGACAGAAAGTGTTACAATGTATCCATTTGTGCTGACCTTCTCCACCCCTCCCACTAGAAAGTTCTAGTCTAGCTAAAATTGTATATAAGGAGAGCAGTCAGAGCCCCTAGTGTGCTGTAGTTAGGGACCAGCCTTGGAGGGGAAGACTCATGCCAGCCTGCATGAGTGACCAGAAAAAGATGCTGAGATGGGGATGCTGAGCCATAGACCATGGGTCACTAGCCCTGTGATGAAGGAGCCACCCGGACTACTGAGCTACAGACTGTGGGCCCTTGACCAGGATGCCAGCCTTCTGAGAGAGAGGGATAGCTAGCTCAAGCCTTTTCTCAGCATCAAACCCCTATTCTGCCAGGGAGTAGACTGGAGAAGCCAGTGCCGGCCTCCTCATAACTTTGGCAGATCCTCAGCTAGGTCTAGATGTAAGACAGTTTCCTTGCCTGAAACAGGCATAGAAAATGGTAAATGAGACAGGTCTGCTGGCCATCCCCTTCCCCCATACCATGCCCACAATTTTAGCCAGAAAGTACATATCACGGCACACAGATAGATGAGTATGCAAAACAGTAAGATGCTTTATTTAGTATCCATATTGTCTCTACAGGCCAACTTCAACGTTTCGGTCCTCCCAGACCTTGATCACAGCCTACAATATGTACATAGCAAATATTATCTAAACAGTAAGGACCAGTGTTAAAACATAACGACAAAGGTTAAACACATACGACAATATGTTACATAAAAATACATATAACAAAGAAATCCACATACCAAAAGAATGATCATAGTATAACATTGACCTACAAAGGTGAAAATAGTGACCAAAAAGTAGGTCGTTTGTTACGCGAGCTCAGCATAATTCAGGTGTCTAGGAGCTCCTTGTATATTATGCAATGAGAACCATATTGTACGCAATATCGAATCTGTCTGGACAGCCATCAAGAAAAACTAATGTTGAAATAGATAATACAAAAGAGCAAAAAATCGCCGCTGCCAGACAATATGGTTGTATAAAAATTGTACTCAAGTAATAAGAATAAATAATTAAGCTCATAGTCCCGAATATGCATATTGTATAGAAATGGCAAAGTAGTATAGGAGACAAACAACATGTAAGTTCCATATCCAAACATAGCCACAGTATATAGGTATGTATCCCGGTATACATACAGAAAAGTGCGCCCAATAAGTAGATCACAAGGAGCCACAAGGCTCATGGCTACGCAGTATAGTCATTACAATAACGTGATACAATAGTAAAACTGGCCTATGATAACACATACATACCGTTGGTGGCAAATGGAAGCGTGTGTTTGGCGTCTGTACCGGGACACTGCGCATGCCCCACTATTTGTATTACTGCTCGTACGGCAAGCTAATGATGCAGCGAGTCACCTGACTGCGTGTCAGAGGTCCGCGCATGCGCAGAGCAAACAGAGGGCAACTATGATGTAAAAACTGCCCTTACTTGTACTGATAGATTAGCGCTAATGAAAGGATAAGGTATCGATAGATTACACCGCAAGAACAGTCAAATGTCAATTGCAATGGATCAAATAGACACTATTGGAGATGTATGTAGATGGTGGAGTCAATACTCCAGCGCATAAAAATAATATTATGCAGTGGATTGTCAACCACAATACAGGGAGACAGGTGACCAAAATATAATCACAATACAAATAACTATTCAGTAAATTATTAGTCAAAGAAGTAGGCAACATACAGCGTGTTAGTAACATAGAATATGTTACCTGAATAGGGACATCACTCAATCCAAAGATCTACAAAAATATCCAAAGACACCCAACATTAAAGTGGGGATAATCACACTAGGGAAAGGAGAACAATTAAATATGAAGCTCAAAGTCGCAGTTAAGGCCCATTGGATACATGGTTTTAAGTTCATGTATCCAGAAGGCCTCTCGTTGTAGCAATCTAAGTTTCCTATTACCCCCCCCCCCTCCCGAGGACAGATTCAATATTGCGTACAATATGGTTCTCATTGCATAATATACAAGGAGCTCCTAGACACATTCTTTTGGTATGTGGATTTCTTTGTTATATGTATTTTTATGTAACATATTGCCGTATGTGTTTAACCTTTGTCGTGATGTTTTAACACTGGTCCTTACTGTTTAGATAATATTTGTTATGTATGTATTGTAGGCCGTGATCAAGGTCCAGGAGGACCGAAACGTTGACGTTGGCCTGTAGAGACAATGTGGATACTAAATACAGCGTCTTACTGTTTTACATTCTCATCTATCTGTGTGCCGTGATATGTACTTTATGGCTATATTGGGATTATCCCAATCACAGAGCACCAGCACCTTAATCAAAGTGGTGTGCTGACCCAATTGGAACCTAATGCCCACAATTTTAGACGTGGCGTGAGCCGGGAGAAGTCGCAGATTGCGTCTCACCTAACAATTGCGTCACAATCTGCGCCTGAAATACACCTAATATAGGCATATTTCTACTTAATAAATGACCCCCTATGTATCCTGAAGCAGGATAGCAATTGAAGAGCAAAAGATGTGGGATTAATAATAGAGGTGATCTTATATGGGCCAATAAATTTCAGAGAGTGTTTACCAGCCAGGACCATAAGGCACAAATTCTTAGTAGAAAGCCATACAAGTTCACCTATAACAAAATTTGGACCCAAAGAAGGTTTCCTGTTGGCTTGTTCATACTGAATGCTTTGAGCTTTTTTCAGGTTCTTACAAGACTGGGCCCAATCATTCATCATTGCACTGATCATTCAAGATGGCATCCACTGCAGGACTCACAGAGCTAAATGCAGACACTGAAGAGAAACACAGATTAAAGGGTTTCTGTCACCAGTGTTGGGCATATAAAACAGGATGACATTTGCAATGTGCAAATGTCACCTGATGCCCAAACTGGTGAACATTTTTTTACTGGTGCCCCCGTTTTTGAAATAAATCAACTTTTGTGGTATGCAAATGAAGCTTACTAGGTGCAAGGGGCGGTTACCTCGCACCTAGTAAGCTCCGTTTGCCCACCCGCGGTCACGCCTACCTTCACTTGATTGACAGGGCCAGGCAGCTCGCTCTAGCTGCTCCTGGCCCTGTCCGTGCTGAAAATCCCGCGCCTGCGCCGTTCGGACTTCATTCGGCGCAGGCGCAGTGAGTGCCGATTGCTGCCGGGCTCCCGGCTTCCTCACTGCGCCTGCGCCGATGACGTCACAGAACACCCAGAAGAGAAGGCGGCGCAGGCGCAGTGAGGAAGCCGGGAGCCCGGCAGCAATCGGCACTCACTGCGCCTGCGCCGAATGAAGTCCGAACGGCGCAGGCGCGGGATTTTCAGCACGGACAGGGCCAGGAGCAGCTAGAGCGAGCTGCCTGGCCCTGTCAATCAAGTGAAGGTAGGCGTGACCGCGGGTGGGCAAACGGAGCTTACTAGGTGCGAGGTAACCGCCCCTTGCACCTAGTAAGCTTCATTTGCATACCACAAAAGTTGATTTATTTCAAAAACGGGGGCACCAGTAAAAAAATGTTCACCAGTTTGGGCATCAGGTGACATTTGCACATTGCAAATGTCATCCTGTTTTATATGCCCAACACTGGTGACAGAAACCCTTTAAACCCATAATTACAATAGGAAGGTCAGAAGTCACTATAGGAGCTGACGTGGTTGTTAATACCAAACTCTGCTAGTGACAAAAACCTTTTCAATTTATTTTGACAATCAGACACAAAGCACCTCAAAAACTGCTTCAAAACCTGGGTGACCTTTTCTGTTTGTCCATTTAACTCAGGATGGAATGCTGAAGAGAAGGACAGTTTGATTCCCAAACTTTTGCTAAACTCTCTTCAGAATCTAGAGACAAACTGTACTCCCCTATCATCAACAATGGACTCAGGTATCCCAATTTGAGAATATTATCAAAAAAATTGCAAGTTTCTTAGCATCAGAAAGCTTCTTTAGCGGAACTAGATGACACATCTTGGAGAATCAGTCAATGACTACCCAGATAACAGTACTCCCCTGTGAGGGGGAAGATCTGTTATAAATTTTATAGAGATGTGGGTCCAGAGTCTCTGTGGAATGAGCAAGGGACAAATCTCTTCTGGGTACCATTGCCCTTTCACAAACATCAAATGCCAAGACAAAGGCAACCACATCTCATGACCAAGTAGGCCACCAATAAGCTCTGGAGACCAGATGTTTAGTCCCAGCAATTACAGAATGACCTGCAAGTACTGAGCTATGAGACTCCTTCAAAACTTTAAGACAAAGATTTGGAGTCACAAACAATTTACCAAAAGGAAGATTACTGGGAGCTAAATCCTGACAACATTGAATTTTAGAGGTAAGATTTGGATTAATGGCAGCAATGACAATACCAGTAGGAAGAATATTAACATGTTTAGTATCAATATCAATCATAGGTCCCAAAACTACATGACAAGGCATCAGCTTTCACATTACCAGACCCAGGGCGATATGTAACAATAAAATTAAACTGAGTGAAGAACAAAGGCTCAGTGTGCTTGTCTGAGGTTCACATGCTTAGCAGTGTCAAGGTACACTAGGATATTGTGATCCATAAGTACATTGACCTAGTGGTGGGTCCCTTTTAAGAAATGTCACCATTCCTTGAAGTCCCATTTTATAAACAGCAGTTTCCAATGTCATAATTTTTCTCCGAAGATTTTCCGGAAAAGAATGCACAAGGCTGCAAATTAGTCAGAGAAGATGACTCCTGCAACCCACTCCGACTTCTGAAGCATCCACTTCAACAATGAATTGCTTGGTGACACCTGATGACAGGAGCACAAATTAAATTCTTTTTCAGGGTTTCAAAAGCAGACAACACATCAAAGGACTAGTTGATTAGATACACCCCTTTCCTGGTTAAATCTGTCAACGGTTTGACAATGATTGAAAGATTTCTAATAAATATTCTATAATAATTTGCAAACCCCGTGAATCTCTGCACCTTGGTGGGGTCCATATAAAAATTTTGAGGTGTCAGAATATAACCCTAACTCTAGCACCAAACACACATTTACTGAATTTTGTAAAAAGTTGGTTTTCTCTCAATTTTTATAAAACCTTTCTTACATGCACAACATGTGAGGTACAATCAGAAGAAAAATTAAAATATCTTCACATTAGACAATAAAAAAACGGACACAAAGAACACCATTAATGAGGTTTTTGAAGACTGCTGGGTCATTACACAACCCAAAGGGCATTATAACATATTCAAAATGCCCTTTAGGGCTATTGAATGCCGTCTTCCATTGATCCCCCTTCAGGATTCTAATCAAGTTGTAGGCTTCTCTGAGGTCAGTCTAAGAGCCCCAACAATTTGATTAAAAAGACCAGGGATAAAAGAAAGAGGATACTGGTTTTTGAAATTGATACTATTTTATTTCCGATAGTCGATACAAACGCGTAGTCCACCGTCATTCTTCCCAACAAAAAAGAACCCAGCTCCCATAGGTGATACAAACGACTGAATATTTCCCCTCTTTAGACTATCATGAATATAATCTTTAATGGCCTGTCTTAGGAAGTTTATAGATCTTGCCCTTAGGGAACTTAGAATCAGCTACAAATTCTATCGCACAGTCATAATCATGATGTGGATGCGGATGCTTTCTTGAAAAAACAACAAAAAAAATCCTTTAGAAATTCAGGTAGCGGACCTTCTTCTAACTTAAGACCAGCAAGCTGGATAGAAATACAGTGATTAGAGCACTGGAAACCCCATTTTACTAATTACGCAGTACTCCTATTAAAGACAGGACTGTGTTCCCTCAACCAGGGTAATCCCAGGACAACCTCAGCAGACATATTTTTCATGACATATAAGGCACACCTCTCAGAATGATTGGAACCAACCTTCATTATGAAATCTGGAGTCTTATACTCAATAAATCTTCCGGCAAAAGGAGTAGTATCCACCCCGGATACCAGAATATATTCAGGTAACCAAAGTAATTTGAGACCCAAAGCAATCACAAAATCAAAATTAACAAAGCTAGCTGCAGCCCCCAAATCCACAAAAGCTAAGCCAGAAACAGATCTCCCTTGTGAAGAGAGATTTACAGGCAATAGAACCTGTCAATTTTTTCAGGAAATACCCGTGCGTTTGAGTGACCTCCTCGATTATCCCTCAGGCGTTTGAAGTTTTCCACCTTAGGCCTAGTTGGACAGGATTGCAGTGGATGTAAAGGACTGCTGTAGTAGAAGCAAATGCCCTTCTTGAAGCAGTGTTCCTTCCTTTGCTGAGAAGACATGGTACCCACTTGCATGAGCTCTTTGAACTCCACTGAAGTCTTCACCACATTACACTGAGAGACAGAAGGGAAGAGAGAAGGGCGGACAGAAACAGAACGTTCACGTTTACGTTCCCTTAAACGTCAATCTAGTCGAATAGCTAGAGACATCACCTTGTCTAAGGACCCTGGGGTTGGATGACTAACTAACAGATTCCTCAAAGTGTCTAAGAGGCCAAGTCTGAACTGTGATCTAAGGGCTGGATTGTTCCAGCCAGAAAAGGTACACCACCTGCGAAACTCGGAGAAATACTCCTAAACAGACTGACTACCTTGATGCAAAGAGAGGCGTTGACTTTCAACATAAAGAAAAATTTCTTTATGATAGGCACACCCACATATGGATCAATCATTGGATGAGGTAATAAAAATAATAATTTATTGCTTACCAAAAAAAGATTAAAATAAAATCAGATAAATTAAAATAAAATGTATCAATGTGTACTGGGATATCCAAGCAGAAATACTCATACAAATCATAAAAAGGAATAGGTCTTTTTCAGCGCTGAATTACAGTTATATATTCATATGGAGATAGGTTTTTTTCCCAATCTTCCATATACATATATATGGGATAGTTTTATGCTTAAAATAGGTAAGTATAAATAGGCGAGTGAGCAGGTAAAACAACAGAATAAATAAATAGATAGATAAATAATATCTGTATAGTCCTTTTGGATTAAATTGAATTGCAGAATCAATCAATGTATAGAAAAGTCAGTATCCTTTTTCTTATTATTATGCTTTGTAAATAGAATAAGTCTTTTTCAATGTTGTTTGTACATTACCCATCCAGGGTTTATTGCTCTGTCTCACTCCCGCTCGCTATAGTGATCTCTCCGGTAGTGTGTGCCGCACGCACTCGAGTAGCGCGCCTTTTCTTGCCGTGCCACGTGGGCGCTGTACTCCATGGTGTTAATGAGGCGTGCCGTCGGGTTAACTGAGTTCACTTTGTATCGTCAGCGTTTTACACGTTCTTTGTGCTGGTGTGTTCCTGTAAACTTTGTTTCAATAGATTTCAATGTTCACAAAGGTTTGCTTAAATTTCCACTTGGAACAAAGATTAAAGTTAATCCATATCATTTTGGAGCTGCCACTTGTTGACCCATATGCGTTTCGGGGTATTCTGCCCCTTCCCCAAAATGCGTATGATATGTATTTCTGCTTGGATATCTCTGTACACATTGATACATTTTATTTTAATTTATCTGATTTTATTTTAATATTTTTTTGGTAAGCAATAAATTAATATTTTTATTACCTCATCCATTGAGTAATCCATATGTGGGTGTGCCTATCATAAAGAAATTTTCCTTTATTCAGCATTATAAAAATACGACAAAGGGTGAGTCGTAGATAGTGAACCCCTTAATCCATTTCTCTGCCAGTCGGTGAGCCACTATATTGTTGTTACTATTCAATATGCCTTTCAACATAGGTTGCCCTGTCAGGCTCATCATAAAGAAGACCAGGGGCAGAAAAAAGACACTCTACAAAATACCGTTCAGGAGAATTAGGCGGTAATGCAAATTACCACTTCTGGGGGTCACCTTGCAATGATGATGCCTCGGTTCCCAAGTAGTGAAAATGTAAATCCATCTAGACCTGTCAAAATGCAGAGTGCCTAGCAGTTGCATAGAAGGTGGAGCCTCTAGGTATAAGGGCAACAACCCTGTTGCTCTTAGAGGCTCATTTGCATATAATAAAACATCATTTTTTTCAGCAATGCGGGCATGTATGAACATGGGTGTGAGAAATGGACAACCTTTCTCATAACTTTTATTATCTGTGTAAGTTTTTATATCTGTCGCGTGACTCTGTATAATGCCATTCCATCTGCCAGCTAATTAAGAGAGGTGGAGCATGCACAGGAAATTAGGACCTTTCCAAAAGGCTGGGATGAGATTAGGAGGGAGACTCCTTTCAGCTCCAACCTCTGCTGAATGGGGATAAAAATTAACAATTGAGAACATTTCATTGACACAATTTGGGGATCTGATCAACATTAGGTTGTGTTCCACATCTTCCTGTCCCCAGAACCACAATGGACTGTGATCACACAATTCGTTGAGTAGTAAGAACCTTTCTGTTTCTATCTTTCTATTTTTATAACTGTTCTGTGCATGTTTATGTATGTTTCTTATTTCTTGTAATTTTTTATAACTAAGTACTGTACTTTTTTTAGTCCATTAAAGCACATCTTTAATGGTTTTGCCTTGTGCCCTGAATGATCCCAGTAACCTCCATTTTACCATGATATAAGTGTGGCCTGTGCTACTGTAAGCCTAATTGCGAGTGGGTGCTGTGGGGTTTTCTATGAGCCCCTAATTAATTGGTATATTAATTTAAATTTCATAGATGGTGGCAGCGTGTTGAAGTGCATGAAAGGCTATGTCGGGGTATGATCTAGTTTCAATCTGAGTCCTGTGTGTAGGGGTGTGACAGATTGAGTGCATGGAACAGATCAACCCTTGGCAGTTGCACACGGATCACGTGACAGGGCGGTTCCCATATGTGACAATGGGACCAACATAGATGCACATGAAACAGGTCAGTCAGTTTCATAGGTGAATTCCTAATTTAAGTTTTCTATGGTTAAGAAGTTTTAAGGCTAGATTATAGTGTAGCTAGTCATAAGTCTGGTTGAACATGCACAACAGAAAGCAAATACATTTGTGAACTGACAAAATTTCCTTTCATAATTTCTATGGTATGCTAAAAAATAATTGGTATAAACTCAACATGGCAAAGTACAAAAACTTGGTTATGACCAAAAAAAATCTGCCTTTGAAAAAGAGTTCTCAAATGCATGGAAAAATGAAGGCCATCAGGAAGGTCAGAGGAGATGACCAGATGTTTGACCAGAAGCACTCTTTCGCATTATTTCTTGCTGGAAAGCGTGGTCTATAAGGTTATCTGTTGTTTTCGATTTCAAGAACTTAGGGAGACAAACTGGACATCTTTGAAAACACTGTGACTGGATTACTTTGCTGTATGGAAAAGTATAAAACACCTCCTACAATATTTAGCCCTCGGTGTTTTACAGCTTTTTCAAGACATTCATATATTCTTTGTCTGTGCAATACAGACAAAAGGTCAGTCACTATCTATGGGGTTCCTTCTGACAGTATCTAAGAGCTTCAGTCTATTCACGTGCTTGAGTCTTTGAGGTATTTCTAGAGTTTACTGGAAGGTAGGTGCCAATTGAAGTACTCAGCAAACCACTGCACCCTATGACTCCTCCTCCTGAGGTCAGTCTGATTAGCCAGAGAGGTAGGACAATCTCTGCAAGCCATTTCATCATAAATTAGGCCCCCAGGTCAAGACAAAAAGATTTGATAAAAAATTCAAAACCTCGGATAGATTAGACTATAGTATAGTTATACAGGTTATAGTGCAGACAAAGAGCTTGGATCTTCAAACATGATCTATCACAGCAATGTAGCAGGATTGGACATAATAGAGCTGTTCCGCTTCCAAAGTGAAGTGGCTTGGATGAGTCTAAAACTATTTGAACTGATTGGAAAGGAGCTGAAACTAAATTCTAAAATGAGGCAGGTCTAAGGGAACTTAGTTGTGGTCACCCAGAATGTTGAACAGCAATAAGTGGTGGATTAGGATCATCTGTGTGCAAAAGGAAATAACAAAAAAAAAATACATAGCATTTTGCGCTAAACATGTCCAGATTAAAGGTTCCAAGAGAATGGTGCAGTCCATTTATTAGGGGCCCCGATTTACAAGAGGTTCTCCTCCATCACATACTGGAGGACATTTAAAGAGGACCTGTCACCACAAAATGCAATGCAATATGACAGCACCATGCTATAGAGCAGGGGGAACAGATTAATATATAGTTTTGTGGGTAAAACCTGTAATTTATACATTTATATGTTTGCTTTTTCTGACAACTGTCGGTAGAGGAGGGAGGTGTTATCAGTGACTGACAGCTATCTCTATACACTCTTGTACACACAATGCCATTGATCACTGATAACTCTCCCGTACCGATAGGTATTCACAGGGCTGCAAATAAAGCAAAGGTCCTCATAATAATATTCATACATTGCCTTGAAGTATACCATGGGAATTTTCAGTGCAGAGTTCGCCATATTATAAATAGAAAACATCTATGTACATACCTACCCACCACCACTCCTCCATTACGCTCATAGCCATACATGCACGTAATCATAGCTGCGGACATCCCATTTACTTCAGACTCAGACTTACTTCAGATAGGGGGAGGTTCTGGCTTTTTCACTTTTTTTTTACACCCCATAAACATGTTTACTGTTAAGTTTACAAATATAGTGTCAGGTCCTTGTTTAACACATAAATACAGTACCAGAATTATGATCATTACATAAGTACAACATTCAAACTAAGCAGTATATACTATATACTAACTAGTATATAGTATATAAATACAGCCCCAGAACCAAGTTCAGTACATAAACCCAGAATCCAGCTCATAACATAAATATAGCACCAGAACCAATGTTATAAACATAACACCAGAACCAGTAACAAATATTTTTTTTCCTAAAATGTCGGCTACACATGTTACAAAGTGAAAGAAGCCTGAGGACACAAGATCACCCATAATGCCATGCAGACAGCCAATCAGTAGTTAGCCAGCCCCTGTGATGTCACAGCCCTATAAAGCCTCATCCCGTGCAGTGTTAGCCATTTCACTGTGATCTAAGCATAAGGAGAGACATGAGAAACACTAGGGAAAGTGTTCAAGAAGCCTTTAATTATGGATTATTGCATAGGGACAGTGCAGGGACAGTGTAGGGAGATCGTAGGGAGTTTATACACACTGGGGTGAATAAGCTATCTAATACTACTGTTATTGGGGTGCTCACCTTATTTAATAGATAAGTAATTCTATTATGCCTTGATTCTCAAATTGGGGAGGGGTGGGAATAAGCTTTCTCATTTCAGTTATTGGGGTGTCCACCTTGTTAAAGAGATGAGCAATTCTTTTATGCCTTGATTCTCAAATTCTGATGAAAAACCTGTGTAATTTACAAGGGTTGTCCACCTTGTTGAATAGATAAGCAATTCTATTATGCCTTGATTCTCAATTTGGGGTGAATAAGCTGTCTAATACTACTGTTATTGGGGTGCCCACCTTTTTTTTATAGATAAGCAATTCTATTACGTCTTGATTCTCAAATTCAGATGAAAAATCTGTGTAATTTAACTGGTATTGGGGTGTTCACCTTGTTGAATAGATAAGCAATTCTATTATGCCTTGATTCTCAAATTGGGGTGAATAAGCTGTCTAATACTACTTTTATTGAGGAGTCTACCTTGTTTCATAGATAAACAATTCTTTTACGCCTTCATTATCATATTGGGGTGAATAACCTGTGTAATATAACTGTTAGTGGGGTGTCCACCTTGTGTAATAGATAAGCAATTCTATTACACCTTCATTCTCAAATTGGTGTGAATAACCTGTGTAATATAACTGTTATTGAGGTGTCTACCTTGTTTCATAGATAAACAATTCCATTAGGCCTTGATTCTCATATTGGGTGCAATAACCTGTGTAATATAACTGTTATTGGGGTGCCCACCTTGTGTAATAGATAACCAATTTTATTATGCCTTCATTCTCATATTGGGGTGAATAACCATTGTAATAAAACTGTAAGTGGGGTGTCCACATTGACATTGAATAACTTATTTTACATATACAGTTACTGTTACCGTACAGTATGTCCAACAAAGAAGTGCCAGGGCCAGCAGTAGAGGTCGTAATGGCAGCAGCTGCAGCAACAGGACAGAGCTACTAGTGTCATCCAGCTGTCGTGTTTTGACGACCAATCTCGATGTCCTGGAATAGTTGACTTGGTCTTCAACATCATCTCAACTGACATTAGACACCCACAGCCAGGAGTAGGTGGGTTTCTCTGACACCACAGAGGATAGTCAGTACTAGGTCTACTGCTTCCTCTTGTAGGCATGCAAGTACCGACAATGAGAATTATGTGGGAGTAGGTGTTGTGAGGGGTCTGGGATGCGGCCATGAGACTTGTGAGGGTGAGATAAGTGACGAGCAGACAGTGGTGGATGATGATGTAGCAGATTGCACATGGGAGCCAGGTGAAGAGGGAGCTTCATCGCCTGGGGGGGGAGGGTGGCAGCTTGCCAATGAGACAGTGACAGTGTGACAGTGTTCCACTAAGCCAGCAGGCTGCAAGCGTGGCTTTGAGCCAGCAAGGTGGTAGCAGTGTGAGTTCTGGAGCCAAGCATGCCCAAGTTAGACCATCTGCTTCTCAGGAGCCTATCGATTGCCGAGGCGATTGCAAAGAGACAACAGTATGCGTGCATTCCTCCAACAGTGCAGAAGCTGAACCTTCTCCTGACTCCTGGTGTGTCAGTCCTTGAGCCTGTCGGTGTCTGGTACAGGAGCTTTACCTATGGTCGAGAACAATATACGATGTTGTATGATGACAGTATGTCCTTTATGGCCCACTGGGTAAATGTGGTCACTGCCCAGGCACATCAGCAACTTGGCCAAGTGATGGCAATGCCGCCTCTGAGTTCTCATGTGATTGCAGTGCCAATGTCCTCCTCTTCCTCCTCATCCTCCACCTTGTCCTCAGCCTCCACTGTAGGCCCAGTTCAGAGTGGTCCTCCAGCATACCACCTATGCAGAGCACGACGCTGTCACACTGTTCTGCAACTGGCCCCCTGGGCGAACAAAGTCACACCAGGGAGGAACTGCTTGCCAATGAAATCCTAGCTGTCTCACCAACTGATGATCAGAACCATGGTCACCTTTAACAGGATGAACATTGTGTCAGCGCTGCATCAAAGAGGGCTGACCCATGCACCCTGCATGGCACAGGTCTTTAAGTTGATTGTAAACTGGTTCCTGAAGTCTTCCACCCAACTGCAAGATGTCTTAAAAATGGCCAGGAAACTGTGCATTCACTTCAGCCACTCTCACCCTGCAAAACACGCCCTCCTTGAGCTGCAAAGGCAGAATGGTGTTCCCCAACATCGCCTCGTATGCAATGTTTCCACACGTTGGAACTCAACCCTCCACATGTTGGACAGACAATATGAGCAGAGGAAGGCTGCAAATGATTTCTTGATGATGCAGGTGCACAGGGGTACTCCCTTGTGTAACTTCAACGTTAGCCAGTGGGAGCTCATGCGTGACACCTGCCGTTTGTTCAGGCCCATTGAGGAGGCCACTTTATTTGTCAGTCACCAGGACTATGAGATGAATAATGTCATTCCACTACTTTACGCCCTGGAGCAGATACTGATAAGATGACAAGAGACATGGTGTCTACATTTCAAAGCCACCTGAGCCCTGTGGGGGCTAAACTGATGAAGGAGAAGTATTGTAATACAGAAATAGGTGGTTTATCTGCCCAAGCGACAGGATAGAAACAGGAAGAGCATGAGAAGCTGGAGGGCGACGAGGAAGACCAGGCAGATGACCATGACAGACCGTGACAGTATGCAGTGGAGATGGAGGCAGGGAGTCCCTCCAATTCACTTGTGTAAATAGCCAGATGCATGCTGAGTTGCTTGCATAGTGACAGCCACTTTGTCACGATTCGGCAGAGGGATGTCTACTGGCTCTCCTCGATGTTAGACCCTCACTACTGGGCCAAAATGGGGGCCTTTTTACACCTGCTGAGAGGGATGTGTTTTGCTGATAAGAGCAAGACTTCAGGTTCGGATACTCTTTAAAGAGAGACTCTTAACTGAACTACAGCTACACTTCAAAGGAACGTTTATAATATGATTTGATTAAATATAATAAGTAGTGTATACATATAGTGATATAATGTCCTTCTTTTGCACTTATTTATACACAAAGGATAAAGAACATAATACACAATTATATTAACACTTCATCTGGAGTCCTGACTACATCCAGAATGAAGGTACATACATCACCGATTGAGTTATCATCATCTGACAGTGACATCAGCTGGGAAGCCCTTTCAGCGAAAGCAGTCAGAGTCTCGATCGGGAAAACACCGGTCCCTACACGAGGCGTCCCCCCATAGGATGAGCTTCTGACTTATTTCCTGAAGGGTTACAGCTATATACCAATTAAACAAAGAGCTCCATTCCCTAGTGTAGGCATGGCCAACCTGTGGCTCTCCAGCCGCTGCAAAACCACAACTCCCACCACGCCCTGCTGTAGGCTGATAGCTGAAGGCAGTCTGGGCATGCTGGGAGTTGCAGCCCCGCAACAGCTGGAGAGTCCCAGGTGGCCACCCCCGCCCCAGTGGAACGTAGCCAGCACATGCGCTGTATAATTGTCACTGTGTACGTGTTGTTCATCTGCTCTCACCGCAGACCTTGGAGCGGCCAGTTCCCAGGTCCGCAGCGAGTCAGAATCCCAAAACAACCTTGAGAAAATATGTAGACAAAACCTTACTCCGTGCACCTGCATTCACAGGTCTTAAATCAACACTTTAACTGAACAGATACAAAATGGAATTCAAATGATCAGAAACTTCATCTTCACACTTTAGGATGTAAAACTCAACTACTATCGAGACATCCTATGTAGTCGGTTGGTCGCTGCCTACGTCCACCATCACCCATCTTCACAAAGGTCTGACTGGGGAGACTCCCTGCACTCACGCTCCACTACCATGATTGCTGGAGAGAGCAGAAGCAGCACCAGCTCCATCAACAGCAACTTAAAGTCTGGAGTCTCTAATGAACACTTTTCTTCACCTGCCTACTGAAGAAACCACCGAGCAGCAGCAGGGAATGGAGCAGAATCTGAACCAACAGATGGTGGCATACTTGTACTGCACCCTGCCACCCCAGATACAAGATCCCCTGGGCTATTGGGCAGCCAAATTTGATTTGTGGCCGAAACTGGCCGAGTTTGCCCAGGACAAGCTTTCCTGCCCAGCCAGTAGTGTGGCATCGGAGCAGATGCGGGGGGGGGGGGGGGGGCTAGTTACCCCAAAGAGAACTCGCCTTTCAACAGGAAATGTTGAGAGATTAACCTTTATAAAGATGAAGCAGCCAGGATTTCCACACACTGATGCCTGATGCATCAGAATAGATCATTCTGGCATTAATGGTCTGAATGCAGTGTGCTGCCAGACCAGAACATTGACCGTTTGATAGAGGCCACTAAAGTCCTGCATGCAGGACTTCTTTTCCATCTGAATAAAATTGATTTCAGAGGTAAATGGCCAAAACTCATTTAAATTGAGCAGGAGGACTCTATCACACAGTCAGTATTTTGCATCAGGATTTGATCATGATTTGGAAGTCAAAAGCAGGAGTGGGTCCAAAACACAGAAGACATGCAAATATTCCTATCAGGTGTTATCTCTGTTTTGGACCCACTTCTGTTTTTTGGCCTTACCAATACTGATCAATTAGTGACTAAATACTGACCATGTAAAGGCGGATGCTCAAAAGACAGGATTCGTTTTTTTGTGTGGTTGTTCTTCTGAAGGATTACAAGAAGGGAAAAATAAACATTGATGTCAACACTTACCCTCTCCACTCTGTCATAGGGCTACTACTTGTATCAGCGTGTAACAGATCAGGTTCTCTTGCAATCTATGGGGAATCAGCAGATGGTGTAAAAGGAGTGCGCTATTTCACTCTTTAGTAGTATCTTAGGCCAGTGCACGGTTAAGTACATTATACCTGACACTAACATTGACCTGTAAATCCTAAGGCTACTTGTCAGACAGTCTCATACATACATACACATACATACATACATACACTTACACATACATACACATACATACATACACTTACATACATACATATATACTTATTTAGGCCCGGACAGCAGGAGGAGGACAGCGCAGAACAGGAGGAGGACGGCGCGCACAAGGGTAAGTTTACCCACAGCGCCACCTGCTGGAGGAAGGGGAAATTGCAGGGAGACGGATCCGTCATGAACTCCATTGAAAGTCAACGGAGGGCAGATCCGTTTACCATTGTGTCACACCAAACGGATCCGTCCCCATTGACTTGCATTGGGGGTCATTCCGGATCCGTCTTGGTGTGGATGCCCAGACCGGAGAGCAAACCGCAGCATGCTGCGGTTTGCTCTCCGGTCTGAAGACGGAACGGAATGCTTCTACTGGAATTTAAAAACGCTAATGTTAAAGTAGCCTAATTCATACTCATTTTGCACAAACGGAACAATACATGTGTCACAATAAAGGGCCCTATCTGCTGGACAGCCATTATAGACCCAGTTCACACATCAGTTATTTGGTCAGTTTTTGACCCCTAACTGACCAAATAAGTGAAGTGTGAACTGGGTCTAAAAGTGATGCCTGTCACTTGCTTGTCATACTGACAAAAAAGGAACTGTTTCACTACCACATAGTACTAGCTTGCTTCTGCGATGCACAGTGATGTACACAGAGATACACTCTCCCTTCGGGTCGGAAAATAGCTGATTTATAATACGCTTCATGCCTATATAATTCGGATCGAATTTTTGAAAACTTTGCTCATCTCTAATAATAGTGCTACACAGTGGCGTACTGCCAATATAGGCAGACCATGCAGCTGCTATGGAGCCCGCGGCACAGGGGAGCCCGGAGAGCATGGAAGGCCCCGCCCCCTACATATAATCAGTCAATTTATTAATAATTATTTAGTATGGCGCTTGAGGTGGCCTGTGGCCCGCACACTTGTGTTCCCTTATGCTTAGCACTCCCAACCCTGCCCGACCTCCGCCTCTGCAGGTCTGCTCACCTCTGCAGTACGGGGTTTGATAGTAATTCTTAGTGTGCTAGGACCTTTCTGACCTCATCCGCCCATGTGACCAGCGGGGGCGGGGCTAAAGGAGCAGAGAGCTGTGTTACTGTACAGAGAGGAGGGAGCTATGCTGGAGTTTGGTGAGACTTAGCTGTGTGGGTCTTTCCATGTGTGTGTCCCTGTGTGTCTGTCTGTCCCTATGTGTCTGTCCCTCTGTGTCCCTGTGTTTGTCCCTGTCCCTATCTGTGGTTTTATATAGGACTGCAGGTAACACTACCATATGATCTACACTAGTGTTATCTGTGGTCTTACATAGGACTGCAGATAACACTACCACATGATCTACACTAGTGTTGTCTGTGGTTTTACATAGGACTGCAGGTAACACTACCACATGATCTACACTAGTGTTATCTGTGGTCTTACATAGGACTGCAGGTAACACTACCACATGATCTACACTAGTGTTATCTGTGGTTTTACATAGGACTGCAGGTAACACTACCACATGATCTACACAAGTGTTATCTGTGGTTTTACATAGGACTGCAGGTAACACTACTATATTATCAGCACTAGTGTTATCTGTGGTTTTACATAGGACTGCAGTCAACACTCCAAATTGGAAAACAATGCAATTCCTCCACCGTATTACAGGTTTTGTTCCTACAGCGTTCCCTTTACAGCAAATGGGGGTGTGACAGGAGAGGAGCCAGGGCAGGAGGTGGGATGGGCCAGGGGTGGGTACTGGGCAGAGTTAGGGGGCCCAATTCAGATTCTTGCTATGGGGCCCAATGATTTCTGTGTACGCCCCTAGTGCTACATGCACCCTTTCCACTAAAAGCCATACTGCTACACACACCATGCAGACTCATTATAATACTGCTATATACACACGTGTCTCCTTAAAGGGGTTCTCCATGAATTAAGAAAATGAAAATACTTAAATGTTACTTTATGGTAAATATATTTCCAAATACCCTTCATTAGTTATAATGGCTCTTTTTGTCTGGGGAGCAATCATTAGGAGAAATAAAATGGCCACTGTCCTATTAGTAGACACAAAACCTGTCCTAATCACACAGCAGGACAAGTTACTTCACAACACTGAGGTAAAGATCTGTCTCATCCTCCTCTCTGCTCTCCTTGTCAGGGGTTATGATCTTGAATACAAGTGAATCTCTTAAGAATGGAGAAGATGAGGAGACATGAGAGGAGGTGGGGATGTGGCTAACGAGCAGCACTTGTATGCATTCTCCATTACCACAGTCTGTCCTGTCCATCCTCTCCGTACTTCATGTCTCCTCATGAACTACATTCCCACAGAGATTCAGCTGAAGATCTTATCAGCTGTATTCAGGATCCTAATCCCTGACAGTCAGAGCAGAGAGGAGGATGAGGCAGCTCTTTACCTCAGTGATGTGAAGTAACTTGTCCTCCTGTGTGATTAGGACAGGTTCTGTGTGTACTAATAGGACGGCGGCCATTTTGTTTCCCTTGATGATTGCTCCCCAGACAAAACAAGCCATTATAACTAATGAAAGGTATTTGGGAATATATTTGTAATAAAGTAATATTTAAGTATTTTCATTTTCTTAATTCCCGGAGAACCCCTTTAATATAAAACTGCTACATACACACATGCCCTATGGAATTAATATTGCTACACACAGTACACCCTGAATATAACTGTGCTACAAATACCTTGTCCTCTAACAACAATACAGCTTCACATACCATGGCCCTTGAATATAATGTCATCACCTGCTACGCCTCCTGAATATCATGCACACACTGTGGGAGATTTATCAAACTGGGGTAACGTAGAACTGGCTTAGTTGTCTATAGCAACCAGATTCCATTTTTCACAGCTCCTTGGGAAAATAAAAGGTGGAATCTGATTGGTTAATATGGGCAACTAAGCCAGTTCTACTTTACACAAGTTTGATAAATCTCCCCCATTGTGTTCACTGAATATCAGTGTCAAACATAATGTTAACCATAGAATCAATGCCACTGACACTGCCAAAACTCAGTGCCACATATAGTGTGTTCATAAAATTAGCGCATTGGTATTACAGTATCTAGCACACCACCGCACAAAGATAGAATCCGAGTAAAAAGGCACATTTATGTCAGACAGTGCCCCCAAAACATTATAGTGAATGCCATATAAAAAATAAACGCACATACTAACTCATTACCGCTCCCTTGGCATCCTCCACTAATGTTTACCAGGTCTGGCCTCTTGCCGAACAGTGCTGAAGCTGAGATGTGCATCTAGTGAAAATGTGACAAATGGAGGGCAGGGAACACTCCTCACATCGTGTTATTGGACACCATTGGCTTGTTCATACTTAGCTTTGTGAATTTTTATTAAAAAAAGTAGCTTATTTGCTGTCATTTTTAAAATAAATTGCAGCTAAAATGATACAAAGGCATCATGTGTTACAGGTGTTTTAGAGAAACAAATAACCACAAGGTCAGGGCAAATATATCCTCTACACAAGTTTCAGCGCTGCCCCCTGAACTATGTAGCCCAATGCAGGAGCCTAATTTGCCCTGGTTTGTCATACTGGTTTCTTATGTAAAAAGAATTGAATACGATTAGAGATGAGCGAGCATACTCGTCCAAGCTTGGTGCTCGTTCGAGTATTAAGGTACTCGTAAGTGCTCGCTGCTCGGACGAGTATCTCGCCATGCTCGAGGAAATGGCAACTTCCGCATCGTGCTTTTTAGGCGCCTAAAAACACAGCCAATCACAAGCCAGGAGACTCTGCGTACCACCCAGCATCACGTGGGGCCCTTACATGTCGATAGCAGGGGCTGGCTGGCCTGATCAGGTGACCCTGGAATATACTACCGACTGGCCACGGTGCTCGGCTCAGATGCCGTCTGGATGTCGTTAGGGATAGAGCTGCTGCCTTTCAGGGACAGTGTTAGGGCCTGCATTTAGTTGTCTGTTAGGCAGGGATCACCCACAAAGAACCCAACAGCCCTTCTAAGGGCTAGAAGACATTTTATTTATTTTTTTGTCACTTGGCTGGCTGGCACTAGTAGTGCTATAGTAGATTCTATCTAGTGGTAGTAGTAGATTCTATCTCAGTGATACAAATCCATTGCACACAGCACTGTGGAACCATTCTGTGTCACAGTTCAGCACTGACTCACTCCAATCCATATATACTGTCCAGGTGACACTTTCTGTACGTCACAGAATACAACCAAGTCATTTGCTACCAATATCATCTATAGCTTGATCCAGAAAACTCTCTGTGCGACATTTGTCTGGGTCGCAAACTAAATAGCCACCGTTAACAGGGTGTCAGTCAGTTCTACCATATTTCCTGCACGTCACGTTCCCAAAAAAACAAAATATATAAAAAAAAAATTATTTTTTCAGTTGTTTTAGCTCAGTGATACAAATCCATTTTACTCAGATGCGTGTAACCTTTCTGTGTGTCACAGTTCAGCACATTCGCTCCCATCCGTATATACTGTCCAGGTGACACTTTCTGTACGTCACACAATACAACCAAGTCATTTGCTACCAATATCATCTACCGCTTGATCCAGAAAACTCTCTGTGCGACATTTGTCTGGGTCGCAGACTAAATAGCCACCGTTAACAGGGTGTCAGTCAGTTCTACCATATTTCCTGCACGTCACGTTCCCAAAAAAACAAAATATACAAAAAAAAATTATTTTTTCAGTTGTTTTAGCTCAGTGATACAAATCCATTTTACTCAGCTGCGTGTAACCTTTCTGTGTGTCACAGTTCAGCACATTCGCTCCCATCCGTATATACTGTCCAGGAGACACTTTCTGTACGTCACACAATACAACCAAGTCATTTGCTACCAATATCATCTACCGCTTGATCCAGAAAACTCTCTGTGCGACATTTGTCTGGGTCGCAGACTAAATAGCCACCGTTAACAGGGTGTCAGTCAGTCCTACCATAGTTCCTGCACGTTACGTTCCCAAAAAAACAAAATTGTAAAAAAAATATAAAAAACAAATATAAAAAAAAAATTATTTTTTCAGTTGTTTTAGCTCAGTGATACAAATCCATTTTACTCAGCTTTGTGTAACCTTTCTGTGTGTCACAGTTCAGCACATTCGCTCCCATCCGTATATACTGTCCAGGTGACACTTTCTGTACGTCACACAATACAACCAAGTCATTTGCTACCAATATCATCTACTGCTTGATCCAGAAAACTCTCTGTTCGACATTTGTCTGGGTCGCAGACTAAATAGCCACCGTTAACAGGGTGTCAGTCAGTCCTACCATACTTCCTGCACGTTACGTTCCCAAAAAAACAAAATTGTAAAAAAAATATAAAAAAACAAATATAAAAAAAAAAATTATTTTTCAGTTGTTTTAGCTCAGTGATACAAATCCATTTTACTCAGCTGCGTGTAACCTTTCTGTGTGTCACAGTTCAGCACATTCGCTCCCATCCGTATATACTGTCCAGGTGACACTTTCTGTACGTCACACAATACAACCAAGTCATTTGCTACCAATATCATCTACCGCTTGATCCAGAAAACTCTCTGTGCGACATTTGTCTGGGTCGCAGACTAAATAGCCACCGTTAACAGGGTGTCAGTCAGTCCTACCATAGTTCCTGCACGTTACGTTCCCAAAAAAACAAAATTGTAAAAAAAATATAAAAAAACAAATACAAAAAAAAAAAAATATTTTTTCAGTTGTTTTAGCTCAGTGATACAAATCCATTTTACTCAGCTTTGTGTAACCTTTCTGTGTGTCACAGTTCAGCACATTCGCTCCCATCCGTATATACTGTCCAGGTGACACTTTCTGTACGTCACACAATACAACCAAGTCATTTGCTACCAATATCATCTACCGCTTGATCCAGAAAACTCTCTGTGCGACATTTGTCTGGGTCGCAGACTAAATAGCCACCGTTAACAGGGTGTCAGTCAGTCCTACCATAGTTCCTGCACGTTACGTTCCCAAAAAAACAAAATTGTAAAAAAAATATAAAAAAAACAAATATAAAAAAATATATATATTTTTTCAGTTGTTTTAGCTCAGTGATACAAATCCATTTTACTCAGCTTTGTGTAACGTTTCTGTGTGTCACAGTTCAGCACATTCGCTCCCATCCGTATATACTGTCCAGGTGACACTTTCTGTACGTCACACAATACAACCAAGTCATTTGCTACCAGTATCATCTACAGCTTGATCCAGAAAACTCTCTGTGCGACATTTGTCTGGGTCGCAGACTAAATAGCCACTGTTAACAGGGTGTCAGTCAGTCCTACCATAGTTCCTGCACGTTACGTTCCCAAAAAAACAAAATTGTAAAAAAAATATAAAAAAACAAATACAAAAAAAAAAATTATTTTTTCAGTTGTTTTAGCTCAGTGATACAAATCCATTTTACTCAGCTGCGTGTATCCTTTCTGTGTGTCACAGTTCAGTACACTAGCTCTCATCCGTATATACTGTCCAGGTGACACTTTCTGTACGTCACACAATACAACCAAGTCATTTGCTACCAATATCATCTACCGCTTGATCCAGAAAACTCTCTGTGCGACATTTGTCTGGGTCGCAGACTAAATAGCCACCGTTAACAGGGTGTCAGTCAGTTCTACCATATTTCCTGCACGTCACGTTCCCAAAAAAACAAAATTTAAAAAAAAAAAATATTTTTTCAGTTGTTTTAGCTCAGTGATACAAATCCATTTTACTCAGCTGCGTGTAACCTTTCTGTGTGTCACAGTTCAGCACATTCGCTCCCATCCGTATATACTGTCCAGGTGACACTTTCTGTACGTCACACAATACAACCAAGTCATTTGCTACCAATATCATCTACAGCTTGATCCAGAAAACTCTCTGTGCGACATTTGTCTGGGTCGCAGACTAAATAGCCACCGTTAACAGGGTGTCAGTCAGTTCTACCATATTTCCTGCACGTCACGTTCCCAAAAAAACAAAATATAAAAAAAAAAAAATATTTTTTCAGTTGTTTTAGCTCAGTGATACAAATCCATTTTACTCAGCTGCGTGTATCCTTTCTGTGTGTCACAGTTCAGTACACTAGCTCTCATCCGTATATACTGTCCAGGTGACACTTTCTGTACGTCACACAATACAACCAAGTCATTTGCTACCAATATCATCTACCGCTTGATCCAGAAAACTCTCTGTGCGACATTTGTCTGGGTCGCAGACTAAATAGCCACCGTTAAGATGGTGTCAGTCAGTTCTACCATATTTCCTGCACGTCACGTTCCCAAAAAAACAAAATTTAAAAAAAAAATTATTTTTTCAGTTGTTTTAGCTCAGTGATACAAATCCATTTTACTCAGCTGCGTGTAACCTTTCTGTGTGTCACAGTTCAGTACACTAGCTCACATCCGTATATACTGTCCAGGTGACACTTTCTGTACGTCACACAATACAACCAAGTCATTTGCTACCAATATCATCTACCGCTTGATCCAGAAAACTCTCTGTGCAACATTTGTCTGGGTCGCGGACTAAATAGCCACCGTTAAGAGGGTGTCAGTCAGTTCTACCATAGTTCCTGCACGTCACGTACCCAAAAAAACAAAATATAAAAAAAAAAATATTTTTTTTCAGTTGTTTTAGCTCAGTGATACAAATCCATTTTACTCAGCTGCGTGTAACCTTTCTGTGTGTCACAGTTCAGCACACTCGCTCCAATCCGTATAATCTGTCCAAGTGACACTTTCTGTACATCACTTAATTCTACCGGACTTAATTTTTATTTTTTTTTTATCATACACCTATATACAAAAAATGTTGAACCCCAGGGCTAAGGGGCGAGGGCGTGGGCGTGGGCATTCAATTACTGCAGGGGGCAGAGGCCGTGGTCCTGGGCAGGGTGAGACAGTACCCGCTGATGAGGGAGCAGGGGAACGCCACAGAGCTACACTCCCTAGCTTCATGTCTCAACTTACAGGGACACGTGGTAGAGGACTGTTGAAATCACAACAGTGCGAACAGCTGATCTCGTGGATTGCGGACAATGCTTCAAGTAATTTGTCCACCAGTCAGTCTTCCACGCAGTCCACCTACGTTACCCAAGGGAGCACTCCTATGGCTCCTCCACCTCAACCTCCTTCCCCCCAGTCTGCCCCCTCCCAGGAAAATTTGGAATGCGATCCGGCATACTCTCAGGAACTGTTTTCTGGACCCTTCCCAGAGTCACAAACCACTTCTCAGGTTGCTGCTGACCTCGTTCCCGATGCCCAAGTTTTCCAACTGTCGCAGTCTGTGGGTGATGATGATGATGATGACAATGTTGACTTAGTGGAAGAAGTTTGTAAAGAGGTGTCGGACGATGAGGAGACACGGTTGTCAGACAGTGGTGAAGTTGTTGTTAGGGGAGGAATTCCGAGGAGGGAGCAGACTGAGGAATCGGAGGATGACGAGGTGACTGACCCAAGCTGGGTTGATATGCCGAGTGAAGACAGTGCTTCTGAGGCGGAGGCGAGTGCTGCACCAGAACAGGTTGTAAGAGGCAGTGGTGTGGCCAGAGGGAGAAGCAGGGCCAGAGCTGGTGCATCATCAGCAACTGTTTCACGTAGTGAAGCTCCCGTGGCGAGGCCTAGATGTTCGCAAGTCTGGAGGTTCTTTAAAGAAAGTGAGGATGACCGACGGACTGTGGTGTGCAACCTGTGCCACACCAGGATCAGCAGGGGTGCCACCACTACTAGCCTAACCACCACCAGCATGCGCAGGCATATGAGTGCTAAACACCCCACTCAATGGAACCAAGGCCGTTCACCACCTCCTGCGGGTCACACCACTGCTCCTTCCCCTGTGTCACTCGCTGCCTCTGCTAGTCAACCCCCCGCGTCACTCGCTGCCTCTGCTAGTCAACCCCCTGCCCAGGACCCCGGTACGAGCGCCTCCCGCCGGAATACCACACCTTCGCCTCCACGATCCTCCACAGTGTCCACCAACGTAACCCAGCGCAGCGTTCAGCTGTCTTTACAGCAGACGCTAGAGCGCAAGAGGAAATACAGTTCCACCCACCCACATGCCCAAGCCCTCAACGTCCACATCTCCAAATTGCTTAGCCTGGAGATGCTGCCCTATAGGCTGGTAGAGACCGAGGCCTTTCGAAATCTCATGGCGGTGGCTGCCCCTCGGTATTCCGTCCCCAGCCGCCACTATTTTTCCCGATGTGCCATCCCAGCCCTACACCAGCACGTGTCACAGAACATCATCCGTGCCCTGACCAACGCGGTTAGTGATAAGGTCCACCTAACCACGGACACGTGGACAAGTGCTGCCGGGCAGGGACACTATATCTCACTGACGGCACATTGGGTTAACTTGGTGGAGGCTGGGACCGAGACTGACCCTGGGGCCGCTCATGTACTGCCCACACCGAGGATTGCGGGGCCTACCTCGGTCACGGTCTCTCAGACGTACTATGCCTCCTCTGACCCCTCCTCCTCCTCCACCGAATTACCATCCGTGGGGACGGCGCCTTCAGTCGGTAGCTCTAGGCGCAGCAGCAGTGCCGTGGGTAAGCGCCAGCAGGCGGTGCTCAAACTGCTGAGCTTAGGTGACAAAAGGCACACCGCCCAAGAGCTGTTACAGGGCATCACTGTGCAGACCGATGTGTGGCTGGCACCGCTGAACCTCAAGCCAGGCATGGTTGTGTGTGACAACGGGCGTAACCTGGTGGCGGCTCTGCAACTCGGCAGACTGACACATGTGCCATGCCTGGCCCACGTGTTCAACCTAATTGTTCAACGGTTCCTCAAGACATACCCCAATCTGTCTGATTTGCTCACCAAGGTGCGCCGCATCTGTGCGCATTTCCGCAAGTTGAGCACAGATGCTGCCACTCTCAGGGCAGCGCAGCTCCGCCTACAACTGCCCGCTCACCGACTGTTGTGCGACGTGCCCACGAGATGGAATTCCACATTAAACATGTTATCCAGAGTTTACCAGCAGCGCAGAGCGATTGTAGACTGCCAGATGTCATCTTCCACCAGAACTGGTAGTCAGGTCTCTCAGATTCCTCAAGTCTACAATGAGGAGTGGACGTGGATGTCTGATATCTGCCAGGTGTTGAGCAACTTTGAGGAGTCAACACAG